>VDFB02360319.1:0-42219 GCA_007258455.2 Sequoia sempervirens
TGAGAGTGTGATCCCAAAATACCAAAGATAATAACACAAATAAATTCAAAAATATTAATATTAAGAAAATGAGAAGTTGGAGTAAAATAATATGACCTCATGAATTCTTTATAGTGGCCAATAAATATTACAATGCTTGTTGTAGTGTTTCTACCACACATCCATGAATTTGATAACATAAGATATATTTCACATCAAGTAGATTTCTTGTATTAGTTCACACTATTGTTAACAATGGAGGATAAATTTCTAGAGAGTGCTCAAATTTCTAAGAGAGTGATAGAATGCAATGAATTAGTTTGAAAATGGATTGAAGAGAGAGAAGAAGGAGGTGAGTAGTTGTTTGGATTCTCTATAGTGATTACTTGTTGACTAGAAAGGTGGTATAGGTTGAAACACTCAACGATGATCAAGGATTGATCAAATGTTGTGGGATGCTAGCGCATTATTTAGATATTGACACAATGCACTAGTGTCTAGATATTTCCAGCCAAACAAACATGTAAAGACTAGGTCATAACACAAGAGTAAATCTTGGAACACAATATTGGGGGAAAACAAAAAAAATGATGCCTTTGTCATTGGGGGGATGGATAATCTAGAGGGCTAACAACACGCTAAGAGAGTGGACACTAAAGTGAGTGTGAAATATAACATGAAATTACAAGGGTATATAATTTTTTATGTTACATTTTCCCCCACTTTATTAGGTTTTAAATTATACTAAAATATGCACATAAAAGTACAAAAAGGAAATTACTAGAAAGTAAACACGTTATAACACCAAAGAAAATAATATAGAGGAAGAAAAATTCTTTGAGCAAGGTGATCACACCCCAAGATGAGAAGGTCTAGAAAATAAATGCATTTGACAACTAAATCCTACATAGGAAATAAAGTTATAACAACATATAAAACCTACACAAACTAGTAATTAGACCAATTAAACCTATAAAATTGATATGATAGCCAAATTATAAGGACTGGAACTTACACAAACCATATATGAAATAAAATACATTATTAAAAAACACACAAGAAAACATAATACTAACACACAAGAAAAGAGAATGGAAGAAAAATGAAGAGGCATTTTCTAGTGATGTGTTGCTAGAAAGAAATGCCAAGTATGGTTTGAGGGATAGAACATTGCAACTTGGGTTAGGAACCATATAATACCTTCACAAATTATATGTGCTACAAATTATTTTTTAGGGTGACCATGGAAACTATCCAAATAAGTAAGTCATATGAAGTACATGGGCTAACAAGTTATGCTATGCTAGGTGACTCATATGCTATTAAGGTAGGAAATAGGATAACAAGCTATATTATGTTAGGTGACTCATATACTACTAATTACATAGGGAGTGCAAATGTGAGGTGTATGCAAGTAAGAGCCCCTCCTTAAAATAATTACATGAATATATAAAACACAATTGATTTTAAGGTAAAAGAGTGAAACAAGGACACCTAAAACGAAGAGAAATTAAAGAGAATGTTGCAAGCATGAAACATATGACATTATGCCCAAGGAATGGCATCACATAACATAGGGATGTCACATGGAAATAAGAAACATCATACAAAAGAACACATAAAGGGATCCACAAGCTTGAAATTAGTATACATATATTTAGGAAGAAAAATATAATCATAATCATCATCATAGGGAAGGGAATGAATTTTCATCATCCCCCAAGCCTATAGAACTACAAACATAAAGGAAGAATGACACATTTTTTTTTTGGGTAAACGTGGAAGTGACCCGAATGTCTCAACACTTTGCATTATCCATAAAATGTCATAAAAGCAATAAATGTAATATAGAAGAAGGTAGGTACAAACATTTAAGGAGTTTCATTTTTTTTCCCTCTATATATCCATATACTTACAAATTTAGCATGTGTCCTTCATGAGGAACTTACAAACATATATCAAACACAATCATGAATTACAAAAAAAAAAATACTAACACACTTAAACATATGAGAAAAAGTACAACTCTAAATTTTTCATCCATCAAATAGTCCTCATCCCAATATTTATTATAGCTGGAAGAAGAGAAATTTGACAGAGGCATCACTAATAGAGCAATACTAGGAGACTCACTTATTGTTGGATGTAAGGATTAACTATGAGCACAATATCCTTTGAAACATCGACCATGACAAGTGTCAAAAAACTTGTGAATATTAATGAAAAGGAGAGAGTATTCACAAAGGACTCAAATATGTGCACTTTTGATGAAGAGAAAGGAGAGTCACTATTAGGAAATGCAATTAATTATAGCTAATCACTACTATCAACATCACTGGGAGAATAAAGAATAATAGATGGAAGAGGGGCCACCACGCCTTCCTCAATTGCATATAAATAAGTTAAAATCATGCTAATGTTCATAATTACTTGACCTAATCCTTAGTGATAATCCCTTGCATCTTACTAGTTGCATGGAGTTAGGTCATATGGATAGTATGAACACAAAATTAAAAACCATACCCATAATCACTTAGTCTATCTTTACTAATGAGCCCTTTCATCTTACTAGTTACATGGAGATAGGTCATATGTATAGTATGAACACAAAATTAAAAAAACATACCCATAATCACTTAGTCTATCTTTACTAATGAGCCCTTGCATCTTATTGGTTGCATAAGGTTAGATCACGAGGATGGTATAAAAATTTAAAATAAAAAACCATGCAAAGATATTGCTAAAATCAAAAGAGAAATCTCTACCAAGATTGATGAATCTTATTTGTTTTCCTTCCCATCCCTTGTCCAATATGAGCCATTTTATGATAACGCCTAATCTAGGATACCTTTTTGACCCATTTTGTTGGCACCCATGACTTGAGAAGTACACGTATATAAAAGGACATTCCTCCCACATATCTACCTTGTAATTCCCCTACAATTAACTATTTCAATGCTCACTCAAAGCTCAAAGCATATTATGATTACAATTTAAAACTATTCATGGAAATCCATCACTTTATCCTATCTAATCAAGCTCACTTACCACTTCCCATTGTTGAGAAACAAGGTGAACTAAATTGAAATATTAACTTTATATGTGTTTGCAAATCTAAAAACTAACTTATCAAAGATTACCCACTTAGATGGTTATGTGATTATCACATTCACAATAATAGTATAAAAACAATATTACTAAATATGACACTAGATTTATGTGGAGAAACCATTTCAAGAAAAAATCCACATGAGAAAGAGGACAAGCATATTATTATCTTCAAAAGGAGATATACAACAATACACCAACACTACAATCTTTGAGCAATCTGACAACACCATGTTACTTACAATTCAACTCATAAAACTACTATCTCAAGGCTCCAATTTATAGAGAATTATGAGATAGAAAACCACTATGGTATCTTGAAACAAGATGTAGAAACCACTTGCAAAAAATGATGCCTAGCATAATGGACAACCCATAAACATAGTAGAAAATAATAATGATCACATGGCTTGCACATGGGTGTCTAACCCATAACCAATAAAATTTGGTCAATCTTGGATGCTCCATAACTCTCTAATGGCTCTAAGGGATACAAAATAGGACATGCAACAACATGTAAACTTGGGCAACCAACTCAAGAAGACATGAAAATGACAATAGTCAACATGCATTGAAATGCAAATACACATGTACCCCACTCACAAAGTGGATGCCACAAAGGAATATTTATCCAATATGCCTTGTAACCACCATTGAGCATGTGTCAACCTATATGAATGCAATTATAATATGTCATATATAATTAAATATTAAATATTTTTTCCTCCCATGTCCCTAGGAATCCAAGATCCCATTCCAAGGATCATGGAGACAAATAAAATGAATTATGATTGCAAGGTTAATGTCACCTTATCCTAACAGGCACATGTACCATATCCCATTACATTAAATTCCATCCAAAAATCCAACATACAATAAAAATCAGAGAAATAAAACTCCTCGATCAACTTTGTGCATAAGCATAAGAAGCTACATTAAAATCCATTGATCCAAAATCCTTAATCTTGAATGCCTTGGAAGAAAAGTTTTTTGTTGCTAATAAATTGTGTCTTTTTCTTTGTTCACCATTTTGATTATTATTTTACATCCTTCATCACCATTTTATTGTTGTTGACCTTTTCATATGTATGAACTGCATCTCATTATGACGAGTTAGAGAATGATGATCCATATTTCATTACTATTTCACATACTATTATTAGGGATTGAATCTAACTAAAGTAGCAAGATGAAATTAATTCCTATTATTTTTGGATCCCTTAACCATGTGTTTTCCTAGCCCACTTTTGTAACCTCGACATGCTTATGCTCCCATTATGAGTATTCCTTGCTACCCCTGCCATCTATTTTGGACTTGGTCTTGTCTATTATTCCCTTCATTCTCTTCATCTCATTACCTTTTTATATGATAGAGCCTCATTGACCACAATATCCTCTCATTTTTAATACTCATATTGATCCATCTTTTAACTCCTAGTGGTTTGTCACTTGGATCACTATTGGGGGCATGACCACATAGTCCCCTTTCTTTTGTACATCATTATTGATCTATCTATTGATTCCCTAGTAATTCTTCATGATTTTATGAATCATTACATTGATATGAGCCTTACCATAGTCATATAATATGATCCATATACCATCTTTTGAGTTTCATCATTGATGTATCTAGAAGATTCATTATCTTTATCTAAGCCTCATTGTTGTCATACCCTACTCCATTTGAGCTTGAGCATTGTCATATCCATACAATCCATTATCAATATTTCCTAATGGTTCTTCACATATTCATCATCACTATCCTTTGACAACTCTTGGGGGCATAACCATGATGTGCCTCTTGCCCATTGATTCATCATGTCATCACTTGGGGGTATGTGGCACTAAATTCGCTTGTAATCCTATCAAAGGAATAGACATTACTAATCATCACTACCTTCAACAACCTAATTTTAATCACCATTTTACTTTATTTTGACTGGCCCAATTCATTGAGAACTTTTTACTAACTTCAATTTTAAAGGGGAATTTATCCCACATCACTCACTATCACCCTATTTATTAGAGAATTTCCTATAGACCATGACAATGACTAGTATCTATTTGATCATTTTATTTGACTATGACAATGACCAATTTTTATAGACCACATATCTTATCTAGGCCTACTTATATAATCAACCAATTAACAACCAATTTATAGGGATACATGTCATGTTTATTCATGGAGTGGCTCCCACCAAGTTGCCAAATTAGTTTTCAATTTCTAGGGTTGGCGAATATCTTTATCCATGGGGTGGATACTACCATGTTGCCAAGACAATTCTACTTTCCAAGTTCCCATTGAGTTGACTACCATATTTAGTGTTATCTACTAAAATTGCACCCTGTTGAACCTGATGTTCAAAACCTCAGTGTAACATGGGAAGACCTCTAAAGCTGTGGGTTACTTGTAGACAGAGGTCAACCTCTGGAGAAGGTCGGCTTCCTTTGTGCTATCACCTAACTACTGATTTTGTAAGGTAAAGGGACAAGGTTACTTAAAGCAAAACAGAAATGGTGGAAACTAATCCCTATGGTGATACACCGAACTGACAGAAATCATGAAATGAAAACAAGATGAACATACACTAGAAAACTAATGGTAGCTATTTCATTTACTCAACATAAACTCTGTGAACTTATGCATCATTCTTGAAAAGGCTTAATCTACATATGTATTTTAAGATGGAAAGATGAAATTCACAACTTTAAAGTTCAAATGCAGATTTAGAAAAAGAACAGTTCAAAACTTGCATAATCTGAAAGACAAAAAAAATGTAGTATGAATACTAACACCAGTTTCCAAGGTAATCTTTATATTTCATATTCCAAAATCCAAATGAGTTACAAAGCATACATTAGCTGAGAAAGGATTTAAGAGAAATCACTAACTCTCCTGAATGCATAATCCGAACTCCTTTACAAAGAGGCAAAAATGCCATATATACAACCAAAAAACCTCAAGTGTCAGCCCCTCCTTTAGGGTTTTCTCAAAATATCAGCCTCCAGAAAGATCTGCCCTTAGATATTTTTAATCAAGTTACTTCTGCATTAAATGTGTATCCCCGATGTCCATGTCGGTGAAGGATCGCTCCAGGAATGGCCTCCGTGTCCACCTTGAGACTTCATTAGAGCCACTTTGAATGCTCTGAAGCATTACCATTAATATCGATCTACCCTTTTCCAGTAGAGATTCCAACTGTCACTGAGACTCGTGGCCGTTTTGTTCCTTCAGATTTCCTCCTGTTTCAGATCTTTCTTCAAGTTGATCCCCCTAAGAGACAACACCAAATGTTCCCTGTTGTCAAACCTCCATAGAGGCAACGCCACCGCCTTTAAACCGATTCCTCATCCTTGATCACAGAGCAGATCCATACTGCTCACATTCTGTTGATCTTCCTAACAAGGATAGTCACAATAGTCAAACTGCCCATGGTCCGTCTTTAGCTCCCTCTGATTGGTTGAACTCGTGCCACGTAGATTCCCAGATGATCAAAGGTCGCTTCATCAGAATTGCATGTCGATGAGACACTAGTCGTGTCTCGCCGATGTGATTATGCCCTTCAGGAGTTATTGGCATAACACATGACAGTCGGCAAGACCTCATAGCGAGTGGCCAAAGTCATATCGACATCCACAGTGATCGAGACAATCGCTATCGGCCAGACATCATAGCGAACACTAAGAGTCCTACCGATATCCTTTTCCATGGGCAAGTTGATCGCTATCAACAAGACTCCCCTCAGTCGACGAGAGATTATTTCGAAGCCCCCACCTTTCGGCGAGACTTCCATTATCAGCGAGATATCATGCTGAGCTCAAATTCTTTCGGTGAGACCACTGCTTGTCAGCCAGAGGTCACACCAAAGGCATAACCTTCGGCAAGACATCTCGCTGAGCTCAAAACATTTTGGCGAGCTTAGACCACTTGTGCACAACGATCAGCGAGATACCATCAGGTCGGGAAGACTTCATGCCGACCCCTTCCATTCCTCCCGAGCTCGATCCTTCTTTCGGTGAGACTCCCACCAGTCGGCAAGACGTCATGGAAAAAGCACCCTCTGTCGGCGAGACCACCGGTCATCGGCAAGACATCACGTCGAACACAACCCCATGGCCAAGAGCCTTACCGATATCCTTTTCCATTCGGCGAGACCCTATCGGGTCGGCAAGACCACACGCTGAAGCCTTCATCTCTCGGCGAGCTCTTTCGTTTTGGTGAGACCTCACCCCGTCGGTGAGACATCACAGCAAGAGCACCAACTTTCGCCGAGACCTTCGTCTTTCGGCAGGACTTCTCCCTGACGCCGGCTGTTTCGGCGAGACCACCAGCAGTCGACGAGACCTCTCGCCGAGCTCCTCCTGTTTCGACGAGACCTTGCTTAGTCAGCAAGACCTCACGTCGAAGCTCAAACATTATATCGAAGGCACAATCCCTTCGGTGAGACTCCACTTGGTCGCCGAGACTTCATGTTGAATTCAACCTTTCGGCAAGACTTCTATTTGTCGACCAAACCTCATAGTGATGATGATGTCTTGGCGACCTGAGGAAAAAGTTAATCCATCTGGCCCTTATGAATACTTGAAAAATAGACCCCTGCCTAATTGAGCCTGTAGGTGAAAATCGGGCAACATTTAGTCATAAATTTTTGTCTCAAAATAAATCACCAAACTATTTAATCAAGTTACCAAATAATTTCCAATCATCATCACTTAACACCTCATTGTAGGACTTTCTTGGCCTTCTTTTACACTTAGCTCCTTGACAATACTTATCACTATTAACTTTACCATATTTTTTATTGATTAGTTGCTAGGGTATCCATTATATAGTTTTTTACATGGCTCACTATCGTAGTTTCCTAAAAAAAAATTAGGGCTCGTAGATCCCCATATATTTCTCTTGCCAAAGACAAAGGTTAAAAATTGAGCTTGAATCCATGCAATTATTAATTTTTTTTTAATTTATGCTTAGAGATTATGTTGTTTCATTATATACACATATTAAAAATTGATCATAATATCCTTTTCATCATTTCTATGTTTAGCTTAGTGTGATTTGTTAACATAAAATGACTTCTCTCTTTGGGTGCTTTGCAAGAATAAGTATAAGAGCTAGAGCAAGAACATAGAAAAAAATGAAGATTGGTATCTCTCCTTTCGATATATAGTATCCTTGGTATATCAAATGGTTCATGTTATGTATTCTTCCTCCTTTAGTATACTTCCTCATGTAGCCCATCATAAGCCTACTAAAATGGGGGAAAATATAATAACAAAATTTTGGTACCTTGCAACTTCCTTATTACACTTTTATGTCTATTTTATCCCCTAGCCTTATGTCTTGTATTGTTTTAATCCCTTTTCCCTAGCTTATGTAGCCATCCATATTCCCTTTCCACTATTGATCTCATGGCCTTTTTTATAGTCCCTATATGTTCCCATTCATTTCATTTTTATCCCCATCCTTGTGTAAAAACCACTTTTTCCCCTTCTAAAACATGTCTTCATTAACACTATTAATGAGGACACCTACCATGAGATGATTCCTTTGAGCTAGAGGTTCCCAAGGAAATTGAGCCAAGATTTCATTCGCAAACAATTCCCATTGTTTTCCACCTACAGGGTGGCCTTAAGTTTCATCCTCCCTCCACAATATTTGGATCCAAGATAATTAATTGCTAAGGATTCCCACCTACTAAGTTACTATCTTTAAGCTCCAAAAGAAAGTTATTTAAAAATAGACACCTTTACCTGAATTTAATGTAGAAAAAGAGAAACTTTGAGTTGGTTGTAAGGTTTTTCTATTTTTACTCATGGATGACACTTCAACAATGCTTTAAAATTTCTAAGAGTAAGCTATCTTCATACCCAAATTATTCAATAGTTTTTATTTGGCCATTGGAAAATTCTATAATAGGCTATTTGAGACTAGACTATTGATTTCCAAGGACATCAACTAGGTGAGAAATTTTCATTTAATTTTTTTCAAATTAAAATGTGTTAATTTTTCAATTTTTCTAAAGGGACCTCTTTTTTACTCTCCCCCACACCCCTCCAAGCCTTCATCATCCATTTCTATCACCATTAAATTATCCATTTCCCATCTCTCCATCTCTCAATTGCCTATATTCATGTATCTACCATACTGTTGAACCATTTCCACTTAATTGTTCCTAAATAGAAAATCAACCCACTTTGTGCTTCAAAATTGTACACATTCAAACTCTCTTTCATTTTCCTTTATCCACCATAAAGTAATTCCATCATTTAGGCATGTTTTCATTGACCCTTTCTAAGTGTAAGCCTTTTTATACCACCTTTTGAAGTTGTAATCCATTACCATGCCAAAATCCCATTATAATGACTTAGAATCAAGGTTTTCCATCTCCATATTAGTCCTATTGAACATTCCAAAAGCCTTTTAGAGTAAATCCAAAACCTTGTTTCCAAAACCTTTCTCCCACTTCACTTGTCTTATTGTTGAACCCTTTACCTTAATGTTGTAGCTTTAATGACTATGTTGTTATTTAAAATTATTTAATTACATGGATCAATATTATGACTTATTTCTAATCAATATTTTAATATAGATCCATGTTTTAAAGCTCACTATGGGATTGATTGAGGTAGAACCCCCTTTAACCTTTATTTTTGTAGGGTTTCCATTCACATAAGTTTGATTATATATGGTGCAGTCAAGCTTGAAGGGCCTTGTCAGGCTATTTGATCTCACAACCAACTCACACATACACACACAAAAATATCAACCGAATGCAATAGAAGAACAAATATTTTCTCTTTATTCAATAACAGAGATACATTTAGGAAATTATATTCAGAGCAACTCTCTGTTCTTCACTTCACCACAATCGACCCCCTCTACCCTACTCTACTTCACCTGCTAACACTACATATTGTTTTATCCCTCTAGGTTGGCCTTGGCGTTCATCTCTCCTCATGTCGTAGTATCACAATGTTGTTACCTCGTTGTCAATATCTTCATCAAGTCAGCCAATGGAGATGGATTCCACAACAACGATGTGGAATTCATTTGATCTTGTTTTGCCAAGTGTCGCCATCCATCGCTGTTGATCACCACACATATTGTACCGCTCACACTACCGAGTCCACCATCACCCAGTTGAAGAGACCTTCTTCAAGGTCCTGGTGACACCACCCTGTCTCATTGATGGAAAGGTCATTAGATTGTCAAAGAGACAATCATGAAACTCCCTCTGATTTGCATTTTTCTCTTTGATCAAGAACATATCTAACTATCAAAGAGACATCTAAATAGATCTCACCGATGATCATCAGTCACACCGATGAAAACCCCTGATGACATCACATGTCCACTTCATTGCCATGTCACTGCTCCGTAATCCATAAGGATGTGGATTATTATTCATCCAATCTCGTTACGCCACATGTTATCTTCATCATCATTGTCACCTACGTCATTATGATTGGGTCCCACACGAAGTGGTACCTTCTCATCACCAAATTGGAGAGACATAGCCAAAGGTCTGACCAACATTATCTAGTCTTGCCAATAACATTTCCACACTCCATATTGCTCCATCGAAGGGACTTCTCCCAGACTCTTTTCGATACATCAATGTCTTCTCAATAAGAAGATCATCGACCCGTCAAAGAGACATCTCCCATTCTTTCGCTGATCACGCACTGTCACTCTGATAAAGCTCTCCTTACTCCTACTGATACACTAGCATCTTGCCAATAGAACTTGTTTTCCCTTATTTGATCAACCCGCCATTAGTATGTAGATGGGACTTGAAACAAGGTCCCGACAAATTCTCTATGTCTCACCAATGAGTATGTTGACCAACAGCGAATGATGAAATTGGTTCCTCCCTCATGCCAATTGCTCTACAAGCCTGAACTCAGCCCTTATTGAGTGGAATAACTCAAATTGATGCAAGATCACTCTTTGGTCCTGGATACTCCTACATCAGACACCCAGGGTAGGAAAGAAATGTTTCATAAACATTTGTGGATCTGATGCTCATTTACAATCCATCTTGATGCCTTTTTCACCTACACCTTCTTTCTCAATTGTCCTTGTTGTTGGTATGTGGCGATGATCATGCTATCTTGTATAGCCCATGGTATCTTGACACCTAGCCCCCATCCTCGCCGGTCCGGTCGGTGGGGGGGTTTAGCCGAGAAAAATTTTCTTCCTACTTTCACCGAAAAAGGGAAAAATCAATGAAAAGGAAAAATCCGATTTTGTAGAACCCTAAAATCTGGAAGCTTCTAAGCTTGGTAAAAGGGGGTTCGGATGGGTATTACTGTATGATGAAAAACGCGATTATTCGCAAGATTGTAATAGGTTTTTACTGGATAATAAAAGTATTGGATGGCTGCGGTTTGGTGGATGTAGCCCAGATTGGGTGAACCACGTTAAATTCTTTGTGTTATGATTTATTCTGTGTATGTTTTAGTTTCTCTATTTATTATATAAAATCTGCATTTAATTGTTAGATCGCCATCTCTAATCCTAACACTTGTAACTTGATGTCTCTGCCATCTTTATTTATTCCTCTCTTTCTCCCTCTTTTCATAGAATTCATCTCCCACCAGTATTCATTATAAAATTCTGAAAATCCATAATAATCAATTTCTTCTTCTTCGAAAGAACAGTATGACTCATACATTAGGTCTTATTCTCTGTTACTGCTGCAACCACTTGGTAGTCGTTATTTTTATTTACACTCAACCTCCTATATGTGGAATAAGCTCCACTAGATATTGACCATCTCCTCCAAATGCATCTCTCATTCACCTCTAATCTTGTGGGATTTAGCCCACCACAGTCCGTCCACCTCCACCAATCGACACGTGCACTTAATTTTGCAACACCATGCACATCCTTCTTTACATACCACTCATCCTGAGTCACTTCATACACATTCACTAACTCATCCATCTCAACATGAAAATCATTATGCATTACCGCCTTCTTTGGTAACGCTACATCCACTTGTTCATCAATATCCTTGGATACAATGTTGTACTCCTTGTTATTTATGCCTTCTAAAAGACATTTTCCATCTACACTTTCTTTCTCCAATACATTCAAGTCCTCCAAAGGACACTCATGTACTGTTGCAACAATATATTCCTCTTTGATGACTGCACTTTCTTTTTTCTTCTCATCCTCTGCTATAGTATTACCATCTTCTTTCGTGTTATCCTCAAAACATACTTTTGCAATGTTTTCTTCATCTTGTTCACCTACATACACAACTATGAAGAACTTGTTTCCTTCCTTCTTTGACATTTCATCAATCACTTTCCATGAACTCTCAATGCTTGATTAAGAAAGCTTTAAACCCTCTACAGTTACAAGTACTCCTTGCAACAATATCTCACTCACAAAACTATCCTCTACCCAACAAAGACTCTAGAAGATGCCTTCCTCTACCTACCTCTCTTAGTGGAGGAACTCTACACCTTCTACCTAGCTTTATCTCTGCTGGAGGATAGCAGTTATAGACCCTCTTTCATGCCTGCAACAAACATTCATTTCCACAACTCTTCTCAGCTCATCACCTGCAGGTCTTCTGGCTTCAACCCACACTCACAAGTCCTGTTGCAACTGCCTCACATTCAACGCTTTGTTACAAACTCAAGACAACTAGCTCTGATACCACTTGGTGCAGTTAAGCACAAGGGGCCTTGTCAGGCTATCCGATCTTGCAACCAACTCGCGTGCATACACACACTAAAAGATCAATCGAATGCAATAGGAGAACAAATATTTTCTCTTTATTCAATAACATAGATACATTCAAGAAATTCTATTCAAAGCAATTCTCTGTTCTTCACTTCACACTCGACCCCCTCTACTCTACTCTACTTCACCTGCTAACACTACATACTATTTTATCCCTCCAGGTCGGCCTTGGCATTCATCTCTCCTCATGTTGTAGTATCACAATGTTGTTACCTTGTTATCAGTAGCTTCATCAAGTCACCCAATGGAGATGGTGTAGACATGTCAAATTTACACCATGCATAATCATATTCCATTCATTAAATAAATTATGACTTTATTTAATTCAAATCCAAATCATACTTCATCCTTTTCTGAATTAAATAAATCAAATATTTAAGTCTTAAAAGTCAAAATCATCTAATCAACATTAAATCAGCATAATCATCACCTATTTAATCTAACCCTGATTAAATGTTAACCCCATCCCACTTGCATTATCTAGATATCCCACTTGCACAATAAATCAATTTTATTGATTTATTAAAACACTCATTTTCCCTCAACATGACAAGTCAAACATGGCATTTATTGCTCTTTTCTTGTCCCCTCTCAAAATTTATTGCAAATTTGAATTCAAATTCTCCCTCTCATGGGCACTCTTCCCAAATCTTGCACAACCATTGACCACTCACCACTTGACAAGTGTCCTCCTATCATTGGCGAATCTTAGTCCCACATTGGTCCCTCTTCAACACTTAGCATTTTGAAAATGCTTAAATAGGTGCTTCATCTTTGAGCAAATCCTCCACAATTTTATGCAAGGTTACTCTCTTCATTTGAGATTTGATCTTGTTCATCATCACTCCACCATCTTCATAGCAATTTCATCTTAAGCTTATCAATCAAGGATTGGGAAAGGGTCACTAGCACATGTGACACCAATCCAACTATGGAATAGGTAACTTGCTTTTGTTTTCATAATGCTTTATGGATTTCTTTTATCCTTTGTGCATTTTTGAAAGCATTTGCAATGTATTTCATAGGAGTGTTCTTGAGAAATTTGTAGGTACTAACCCTTGTTTAAGATTAGTGTTTGCAGATTTTGAAAAGCATGCTCATTGGATGGATTCCACAACAAGAATGTGGAATTCATTTGATCTTGTTATGCCAAGTGTTGCTATCCACCATTGTTGACCACCGCATATCGTACCGCTCATGCTACTGAGTCCACCATCACCCTATCGAAGAGACCTTCTTCAAGGTCCTTGCGACACCACCATGTCTCATCAATGGAAAGGTCATCAGATTGTCAAAGATGCAATCACAAAACTCCCTCCAATCTGCATCTTTCTCTTTGATCAAGCACATATTGGACAATTGAATAGACATCCAAATAGATGTCACCAAATACCATCAGTCACACCAATGAAAACCCCAAACAACATCACAAGTCCACTTCATCGCCATGTCACTGATTTGTAATCCACAACAAGGATGTGGATTATTGCTCATCCAATCTTGTTACGCCACGTGTTATCTTTGCCATTATTGTCACCCATGTCATTATGACTGGGTCCCACATGGAGTACTACCTTCTCATCATCAGATTGGAGAGACATAGCCAAAGGTCTCACTGACACTATCTAGTCTCACCGATAACATTTCCACACTCCATATTGCTCCATCAAAGAGACTTCTCCCAAACTCCTGTCGATACATCAATGTCTCGCCGATAAGAAGATCATTGACCTGTCAAAGAGACATCTCCCATTCTTTCACAATCACGTACCGTCACTCTAATAAAACTCTCCTTACTCCTACTGATACACTGGTGTCCCGCCAATAGAACTTGTTTGCCCTTATTTGATCAACCCACCATCGATATGTTAATGGGACTTGAAACAAGGTCCCAACGAATTCTCTTTGTCTTGTCGATGAGTATGTTGGCCAACACTGAATGATGAAATTGGTTCCTCCCTCATGTTGATTGCTCTGCAAGCTCAAATTTAGCCTTTATTGAGTGGAATAACTCAAATCAATGCAAGATCGCTCTTTGGCCCTGGATACTCTTGCATCAATATATATATGTTTCCAAAAAATCTACAAATCTTCAAAAAAATTATAAAAGAAAAGAATGTCTTTAATTTATTGTATATTCCTCCATAAAAGTTATAGAGCTCTGTCTAACATAAACAAGGACACCCTAGATAGTTAAGGTTGCTCAATAGGTTGTCATTTATTGATTTTAGGGCCCGTTTAGTGATTTTTAGCCAAGATTGATCTTAAATTTCCATGACAAGTGCATATACCCATCCATGCTCATAAATGAGGAAATTATTAAGTGATGTGCTCCAATTTGATAATTTTATCTTTTTGTCACCAATTAAGATTTCTAGGTTTTCAAATGGTTTCCATATCTCCCTCGCAAACCAAGACTTGAAAAATTGTATAATGCTTTCTCATGGTGTCATCATTGATCCCTATCAATTTTAGACCATAATCATTCAATCTTCTAGATAAAACCATATCAATTGTTCAACTTGCAAGCTTTGTGTCATTCATGTTCATTAGTACCTCATAGGTTTATTGCTAATTATATGATTTCTATTGGTTACTAATATGTGAGCATTTTTAAGAAGATCAGACACTTTATTAATAGGATACAAGTTTCAAGTTTATACTTGTTCTTTAGTCAAGGTCACCTCCTAGGTAGTGTCGTCATGGTGGCTATCAAGACTACTAAATGTTGTTTGGTAAGCCATTTTGCATATGGTGGTCTTGTCCTTTAGGTTCAATTACTTCCAAATTTCACAAATAGTTCCAAAATAGAATTCCATGCAAATTTCATAAAGGCCACCTATTTTCACAAGTGCACATGATTGCACTCAATACTTAGTCTTTCCATTTTCCAAGTCTTGCATGTTTCCAGTTTGCATTACTTGTCAAAATTTTAGTCTAGTTGTTAGTTCTAGCTCACATGGTTGTGAATTAATACTAGACTAGTTGGGAATAACCTTATGCAACATTAATTTGCACATTTTATATGTGCACACAATCACCCCTTTAAAAAACCTAATTATTCATCTTTTTGGTTCTTTCATTGACAAACAATCTTTGGTTGAAGGAGACCTTTTTCAATTTATGATTAATCAATTTACATTCTCAAGATATTCATATAAAATTGGAACTTTGTGGACAATGCTTCATAAAATTTTAAAAGAAGATACACTTGCTCATAATCATTCAAGATGGGAACTAAAGGTATGGGTTATGTTACAAATTTAGTGTCCAAAATTATGACAATCTTAGGAGTCATTGAGGTTCTCATGAGGAATGGTTAGACTTAAATGGGATAGTGTTTTAGAAGGAAATTTTAGTGAAAGTAATCCTTGTAGAATATTTCATGATTATTTTGATTTTCTTATTATTTAAATAATTTTTTGATTAAAGATAAATAAGAGTATATTTCATTGATTTAATTGAATATTGGTTATTAAGTAAGGATTGATGCTAAAAATAAGAATCTAGATAATAATTAATCAAATACACAAAATCCTCTACCTCTCAATTCAAAAAAGTTTTTTCAGATGAAATAATACAAGTCACTCATACACCTTAATATTATAATCATACAAATAAAATTTAACTAATATAACAATCACCAAGCATCCACACTCTTAAATTGTAACTAATATTAAGACTATTTTGATAATAAACTGAAGATTATTTAAATGACTTTATATTTAGATATGTTTTTTTTAAAATTTTGAATTTATTATATAAATTTATTAATTTTTTGAAGTTACGAATTATTCTTTAAATTTTGAATTCATTACATCTGATGTTGAATTTAGGTACCTAAGGGAAAGGGGTCTATAGTGGGTAGGGGTCCAATGGTGGGTATAAAAGTACCCCTGAGTGGGCGCCATAGTGGGTAGGCTTAATATCCAATAAACTTACAATTAATATTCAATTGCAAAAAACTTTTATCCATAAAGTACATAATGACAAATCATGTGATGCCACATCAATGCACCAATAATACATGACTTCGTGATCCACTATTGGTCTCACTTTTTTTTGGGCTGTTTTGGATACCTTGACAAAAAACATGGTGATGTGGCATCATATTTGATGATGTGGTCTTGAAACCAATTTTTATAAATAGGGGACTTGTCAAATAAGTTGTTGTACAAATTTGAGAGTGATTTGAAATTTTTACAACAGACTTTGAGAAATGTGAAGTTTTTAAAGCAGAGTATTTGTTTTTGATTTTGTCACTATGAATACCTACAGAGTGTCAATGCGAACACTCCATTGCCGACCTTCCAGAGGAGGAGAGACCCACTAAGAAATGTCCACGCGGACCACAGACACACCACAGAACCTTCCCGCTAAAAAGGCGGGGCACGTCAGCAACGAGGACAAATCAGACCGTGCCGGCGTTTGGTTCAAATTTATATTTAGGTAGAGAGCTTTTTGCATTGCCATGAAGAGAAGCCTCCATCTATTGAAGAAATTCACAACAGGCATCACACATACTGCGTCAAATACCGTAAAGTCCGACAGAACAATGACACGACTAGAAAAGCTGCGGACACCAACTTGCATAGTGGGGAGCGGGCCTGCTGCCCACACAGCTGCGATCTACACAGCACGGGCAGAGCTGAAGCCTGTGCTGTTCGAAGGTTTCATGGCGAACGGCATCGCCGCCGGCGGGCAGCTCACCACCACCACAGATGTCGAAAACTTCCCGGGCTTTCCCAACGGAATCCTGGGGTATGAACTCACGGACAAGTTCAGGGAACAGAGCCTCCGCTTCGGCACACAGATCTTCACGGAAACTGTCGAACGCGTCGACCTTTCCATCAGGCCATTTAGGGTTTATACCGAGAATATGCAGGTTGATGCAGACACCGTTATTATTGCCACAGGGGCCGTAGCCAAGCGGCTGGATTTTCCTGGTGCTGGCGACGATGGCTATTGGAACAAGTAAGCCGTTTTGGACTTCGAAATGTTTTTAGAGCGTGTAGTGTGTAGTTACTTATAAGTATTTCTTTCTTTATTTTTTTCACAGGGGCATCTCGGCCTGCGCGGTCTGCGATGGGGCTGCCCCCATTTTCCGTAACCGACCCCTGGCGGTGATTGGGGGCGGTGACTCTGCCATGGAAGAGGCCAATTTTTTAACCAAGTATGGTTCGAAGGTGTATATTATTCACAGGCGTGATGCATTCAGAGCCTCCAAGATCATGCAAAAGAGGGCGCTGGAGAACCCTAAGATCGAGGTTATATGGAATGCGGAGGTTTTGGAGGCGCTGGGGAACGAGAAGGGATTGCTTAGCCGGCTGAATTTGAGGGACACAGTCACGGGGGAGGTGAAGTCCGTGGAAGTGTCGGGGCTATTTTTTGCCATAGGGCATGAACCGGCGACCAAGTTTTTAGGAGGACAGCTGGAGCTCGACTCCGAAGGATATATCGTCACCAAGCCCGGGACGACACAGACCAGTATTCCTGGGGTTTTGGCTGCTGGCGATGTTCAGGACAAGAAATGGCGCCAGGCTATCACTGCTGCTGGCACAGGTAGATTTTTGAATAAGTAATGTCCATTTTTTATTTTAAATAAAAACGAAGTCGAGGTAGGTGGATCATTAAGTGTGAGGCAAAGTTGATGAAGTTTTTTTTTACACCCTTTTTTAAACTAAAAGCCAAGGTAGTGAGTGACGTAGGAAAGACTAATGCAAATCTTAAAATTTTGACACATTTTTTCCTTAAGCCAAACGTTGCTTTGCATTTAAATTTGAAAGAGGAAGTAGCCGAGGTTTCTTAGCATTTATTATTATTATTTTTTCAATTGCTAAATGGAAAAGCACTCAAAGTTGGATGTGGTGTTGTTATCCAATTTCTGGGGACTTAAATATAGTCCTATGAAAATCTCCCATAATTTATCACTTTCCCTTAAAGTTGGAAGTAGTCTATCATGTATTCTTTGGGGACTTGAACTAGCCCTCTGCTATGAAAACTTTACACAATTTAGTGCACTTGAGCTAGCCCTCTGCTGTGAAAACTCTACACAATTTATTGCTTGCACTAAAACGTTTTATTTGTTAATGAGTGGCACTTTGAAATTGGATGTGGTGTATTGTGGAATTCTGGGGATCTTGGACCCAGTCTTCTGTTACAAAAGCTTTGCATGATAGATCACTTCTACAAACTTAGAAGTTTTAAATGAGTGTATAAGAGATTTTCATAGTCTATTTGAATGACAATGAGAATTTATGAAAAAACTGTACATTTTGTTTACATCAATATTTTGGATCACAATTCATGATTCATCATCAAGATAATAACAAATGATGAATCATAGACTGCAATCAGAAAGATTGATAAAATCACACTAGAAACAGTTTTGACAAAAGGCTTTCATTGTCAGTCGTATATTATTCAATTTCAAAAATTCATTTATTTCCCAGGGATTTCAACTAATCCTATGCTAGGAAAGCCTGCTAGATTTGCCACTTGAGCTCATTGCTGTTGAGAGTGATTATTTTCTATAAATGGAACACTTTACGAAATTCTGTAAGTAAGGAATTATGGATTTCTAGATATGCTGGCAAATATTCCTTGAGGCAGGGTTTGAAAAGTGCCTGTTTTTCTCCATGTGGCGCAACTCTTGTGTTTTATTTAATGCTTTAAATTTTATTTGTAGGATTGCATCTTCAAAGATTTACTTCCTGTTAAATTTTATTATTATATGAGTTTATATGTGATTTTCATAATCAATTTGGAAAAAACTGTAAGTTTTATTTACATCAATATTTTGAATGATGATAACAAATGATGGATTATAGATTGCAATTTGAAACGTTGATGTAACCAAATTTGACACACTTCTGACAAGAAGCTTTCATTATCAGTTGTATTATATTCAATTTCAACAATTCATTTGTTTCCTAGGGATTTCAACTAATCCTCTGCCAGGAAAGCCTGCCATGCTTTACCACTACAGCCCATTGCTCATGAGAGATTATTTTTTTTAAATAGAACGTTTTACTAGATTATGTAATTAAGAAATCATTGGATTTCTAAAAATACTGGCAATTATATTCCTTGAGGCAAGGTTGGAAAAGTGTTTTTTTTCTCCACGTAGCGTAAATCTTGTGTTTTATTTAATGCTTTAAATTTAATTTGTAGGGTTATATCTTCAAAGATTTTTGCTTTCTGGATTGACCCATTTTGCATTGTTTCCTAACCCAAAGGGCCAAAGAGTTTTTGTCTTATTGGTTGCTTCTGTGGCAATGTGTGTCGTCTTGTAGTAGTTTTGTCTTCTGGTGGCACATTTTAGGATTTAAGCGAGATTTCTGGCTAGGAAACCATAGTAGAATTGGTTTCTAACGTTTTCTCGAAGTCTTAGGATTTGCATATGGATGGTAGTTTATTTATATTTAAAAAGTTATTCTTTTAATAAGATTAAAACATGACTGGGCTCACAACTTTTATGCAATCTTGGTAGGGTGAAACATTGCTGAAGTCACCAGTAGATCCTGGCTCAGTTAATGAGAGGAATTTTATCTATTAGACTACAAGAAGTCTCATTACCACTGATTTTTTCCTTCTGTGTCGGTGGGAAGAAGAATTATGGCCCTGAACTTTCTACTTCATTCATTCTTCTCTAGAACTACTTCTGAAGTTTAATCTCACCTAACAAAAACAATTTAGTACTACAATTTTGTATTCTCTAGGAATGTCACACCTAGAATGAGAAACATTACTTGGAAGTTGGAGGTATTTGGATTGCAAGTTTTTGAATTAGGGTGGCTAGGTTGAGAAATTACTGAATTGTTGAGGTATATTTCTTTTATGAAACACAGTGGAAGTAGAATGTAGAAATATCCAACACTCCTGGATATATTATGAACTTTGGAAACGCATTTGGAAACTTTTCAGAACTATGAAACGACTGAAAACTATTCAATATTATTCTACCCCAATCTTTTGCATAGAATAACTATTCAAATACTAATTCTTCCCAATCTTTTGCATAGCATAACTATGGTATGCCGTATAATCAACTATCATGAGTTTGAAATGAGTCTGAAAACTTTTCAGATTCTCTGGAATGGGTGAGAACTGTTGAATACTTTTTCTTCTGGCCCAGGCTTTTGCATGGTATAACTAATGGCGACTTCTCAATATTTTAGTCTTGGCATGTTTATGTGAAGTCTGAATTCTTGCTTGAGTTTTTCCTTAGTTTTTCCCCTTGTTTTTGTATTCGACGAAGTCTCATTTCTGACAAAATCTCTGGAAAGGAAGAGTTCCATTGCTATGGAAAATGGAAGTTTGAATGTAAAGGCATATTATGTTAGAAACTTAGAACTTAACTTGCATATAATCCCAAACAAAACTTAGTCAATGCATTGCCTGCACATCATGTTTAATTTGCATCACTGAGTGCAAGTTACATGCCACAAAACACACACATATCGGAAGTAGTATTTCTTCGAGGTTGGGGGCATTAGCATTTCTAAGGACGGCAAAAGATTCCTAGAATTAGATTTTGGGGATGGAGGAGGATGGCTACTAAAATGGATAAAAAATAATATTTGGAAATTAAATTAAAAAACAAATCTGAAAATTTAAAATTTTAGTTAAACTACATAATCCATAATTTAACATTGAATGACAATGTCACATTAATCTGTAATGTCGAATGACTAACATTGATTATAAAGGGCTGAAATTATAATGATATCCAATAAAAATTAGAATCATGAATTTTAATCAAATGGATATGTCATGAATTGCTCCTTGTCATTGAAATTGTGGTGCACGTGGTTCCTGCACTTACCTTGGGTTCTTGGGCTTTACAACCCATCGCGCTGTTTGAATTCTCCTTGTCGTCATTTTTTTTGTGGTCAATGAAATGCAAGGTATTATGTGTAATAGCAAGCTTCTCTGTTCTCTTAGATATAAATTCGTTTCCCTAGAGATGAGCCTGTTCCACTATTAAAATTGGATGATAAAATTTCTAGAAAGGTAAGTTTGTTTTTTTTTCCTCTCTTTGTTTTCTGTTTTCATGATATATTTTAATCTGTCTTGCAGGATGTATGGCAGCATTGGAAGCAGAACACTTTCTACAGGAAATTCAGGTGCAAGAGGGTAAGTAGAGTTGACCACCCTACTTATGGGACACGACTAGCTATACTTGAGACTGGAGACACTTCTAGCAGCATTTATTGTTCGGTTCTGCGTACTGATGGTAGTGAAATGCATCCTAATAGAGGTGGCCATATAATACTGGTCCTTCAATATGATATAGGTTATCCAGTTTTAATCTCTAAGATGACCTCTGGCTTCTAGTTGTATCTCTTGTTCTCACCAATTCTTTTGGGGAGATGCATTCAAATTGTTTGCTGTTATTCTTACATTTATAAATAACATTGAATCGCCACTGGCATTTTTTTCCTTGCAGGCAAAGATGTTATTTTTGCCAAAATATAACATTATTTGGCAATTCTTTTGGGGCTGCTTTAAAATTTTGAGAACTATTGTGTGAAACTTTAACCTTTCTGGCACTGTTAACATTATGCTTTATGTTCTTCAACCCATGTTACTGTTACGTAGCTGCTAGATGCAGCTGTTGATGGTCGAATGATCTAAGACTCAGGAATGGATAAGTTTGATTTGTCTGTAACTGGAATAATTAAGCATCATTAATGAGGTGAGTATTGCATGGGTTATTTGACAAATGGAAAATCTTTGGTGAAATTCGCTAAAAAATATGTCTTTATGACAGATCATAGTATAGGCTATCAGTGAAAGCTGTAGCCGTATAAATATTTAGTTATTAAGTATTGTCCATGTCAAAGGCAAAAAAGCTAAAGAGGTCATGTCAGCATTTACAAGAGACACAAGATGCAGCGCAGGATTCCAAAGGGGGATCTCCTCCTGCAAAGAGAGCGAAAATATTTTATCAAGAGTCAGTTACAATGGTCCATTTCCTGCTTTTATAAGCTTTGATCAAAATTAAATCACTTATTGAATATCAGGCAATATTAGTTTTTAGTGTTGGCCCCATGACACAATGGCAACCTTAGCCACAAGTTTGTCTTGGCAGCAGTATGAGGAAAGGACACCAAATTTATACAAGATTATTCCATCAAGTAGGCATAGGACCATTGACAAAATAAATCATCAATGATATAGAGAAGATAGCAGCTGTGGATATTTTTATATTTGCAAGTCAAGTTTCTATGGGAATGTTGCATCTACTATTTTTAAAATATAATTCTTTCTATTTTATTTCAATTATATGGACATGTGACTTCATCACTATTTTATGATTTCTGTAGCTTTTTATTATTCTGATGATGGGACAGAGAGTATGATCTAAAATGATTCAAAAAATTTGCTCACAATTTAATCTAGAAAGCATTTTTCACATTATGGATTAAGAAAATCTTGTATAATTGATGTAACTTGAATTTCAAGACTAATGGCATGAATATTTTAAATCTAGTCTAAATAAAAAATTGAGAATGCTTTAGTGAAAGAGGGAACAATCTCCATTTATCTCCCAACACCTCCCCTACTTGTGAGAATGCTTTAGTGAAAGAGGAAACAATCTTGGACAATCATGAAAAACACATTTGTAAAGAGGACATGTTGGTGTTAAGAGATCCAATGATTGAGAATTATCATTATTTCTCTCCTTCCTAATGTCCTCCTAACATTTGGAAAGGACTATTCGGAACCAGATGATTCCAACCAATAAGAACAGTACCATCTGCTATAGCGTGCTCAACATTGGTGTGTATACCTATCAAGTGAGACAGTCAGCTTGTGGCTATCTTAACCCTAATTGCTAGGTTATCATTATCATATTATTATTTAGCTATGGTCGGCCTAGTGATATCCCAGCAAGCAAATAGGTATGTATAGGAGGTTGTGAGTCTTATTTCCATCATCATATTATGTAGCTGTAGTTCTTATTGGAGGCTCTGCCCCTCAGCGGCTTGTTATTTCTAATTATTATCAAGATTTGCAACATTTCATATCATATCCCTATTGTGCAAGCTATTCCATAACAAATTGTAACGTATACGATCTTGGTATCAGAGATGCAAAAAGTTTTTTCTACTACGGAGGCGGGATTTTGCAACCATTTTAGGAGTTTACATTTTTTTTCTCGATTTTAAAGGGTTTTTAAGGTTCATGATAAAAGCATGTCTTATTTCCAAAAGGAATTGGAGCGGCGCACGACGCACTGGCTGCACTAGGACGCCACACCATTGAACCCCGGCAATATCTTCATCTTGTTGAATCGTATCGACTTTGCCAGGCTTTTAAAGACATACTAAAAGGAGTTTGCGAAAAAAATTTATGAATTGGAGCAAAAATGGGGCAAAGGATCAAAACCTGCTCTACAAATTATTCTCGCTTCCAAGCAAAATCATTTACTTCGGACATTTTCAAGAGTTACTGGCCCAATGTTGTATGTTAAGAATTTAGAATTTAAGTTTCAACTGTGTGAAATTATTGGTTCCCATCATGATGGGTCCTACAGCAAGGGGCAAAAAGAATGTTGTCACTCCGGAGAAGACTCTTGATAAGGATGGGTTAACAATAGAGGATATTACTCCTAATGAGGAAATCAGTAAGGCCAAGGAAGACATTTCCTCAATGAAGATGGATATGTATGACCTAAGAGGAGATATATCGGATATACGAAGCATGCTAAGTGCCTATATGACTGAACCAAGAAAGGAGTTCTTGAGCAACCAAGGTGAAAATTCTAGGTCAGCTAACATTGACACAAGTTTTAATACTCCTATGGGATCTAGGAATTTATTTCCAAAGGTGGATATGTGCAAGTTTGATGGCAAGGATCCTCTAAGGATAAACCAAATGGAGAATTTTTTTGAAGTACACCAAATCCCAAATGGACAAAAGGTCACAATGGCTTCCCTATAACTAGATCAATTCATTTGGTATCGTTGGCTTTGTACTCATCGAAGGAAAAAGGGTCTCACCGTCTCATGGTCAATTTTTATAGAGGAACTCCAAGCACAATATAGCAATAGCATGACATACAACTTCTTCAGCCAGCTTGCTAAACTTCAACAAACAGATCTACGGATTATATTTCGCAATTCCAAAATCTATCCTTAAGAGTGGATACAAACTAGCACTTGCACCAGAGGGGGTGCAAGGGTTACATCGATAGAATACTATATAAAAGTAAACATGGTAAGGAAGTGTAGTTTGAAATATATACAAGCTTGTTTGCAAAATTTACAAAATATTTAGAGATTACACATATAAATCTTCAAAATGAAAATGAGTTTTCAATATAAATGAATAAAAAACCAAAGATCCTAAAGTCATTAGCAAACTTATTGAGCTCCAATCATAACTACTATTGAAACCATCAATATTGTAACAATTGAATTCAATCATACATAAATTAGCAAGGTATAACAACAAGCAATATGGAAAGCTATTTGGTGTTTATTATTACAATACTTTAATGCATTATAATAAGATAAAACAAACAATTTATTTGTTGTCCAGTATAAATTTCTAGATTTTTAAGTTTATTGATCAAGGAACCTTTATTAACCAGGTGTGAGGCTGAATAAAATTAGTAACCAATTAGTAACCCAACATTGAATAACTTAGAATCAAATTGCAAGCTAAAATTCCTACAACCACCATGGCTTCACTGTGAAGATAAATGTGCACAAACCAACCCCTTATCAAAAGCTCAAACAGGTGAAACATAATATTATTGAAGAAAGGAATTTTATTATTTAAAAAATTCATATATTCAGAAAAAAAGAGGATTGCATAAGCATAACAAGATGGTTATGAGAAAAATATTCCCTAAAAGGCCATGAAAGATGATGTATGGTTTATACATCAAGCTTGGCAATCACTCAACATTATTGACAAAGTAGGAAGCTTGGCTTAAACAAGGAGAACTACTTCTTGTCTTTTGCAGTTTTATTAGATGAGTACAACAAAAAGGATTTATTTCATACAAGAGAAGTATTAACATGATTACAACATCTAGCAACATATTTTTTTGTAGAGGAGAGCAGGCTAAATATTTTCTTATAAAATATGACTGGATGGTCTTCATGTTGGCATAGCAGGGGCATAGCTCTTTGTTTCCATATGTCCTTGGGGAACACATTTGCATCTACTCATTCAACTCATCCATATCTAGAGAAAATGTGCTCTAGCTTTGACTGGCGTGTATCATACTCAAAGTTAGCAACAAAAATTGGCCGCATTTTGAATTCGTGCTCTTCAAAGCTAAAGCATGCCTGTTTCCTTGAATAGCTGACACTGAAAAATGACAAAAAGAAAAACATGAGCCCAAACTTAAACCGCTAAAACTGCCCTCACACTGACCATGGGCACTGTGATAAAGAAGCATGTGAATGTAAATTTACCATGCAGTACAATAACAACAATTTTTTATGCTCTCTAGACTAATGGTTGTAACTAAACAATGTGAAGGGGCTCCCTCAGGGTTTGAACCGTGCATCTCTTTAATAGAGAAAGAAACCAAATTTGTAACCATTCCAAATATATTATGAACCAAAATTGCAGAAATTATCTTTTCAGCCACAACTCAGGCAAAACTTTGCCACAATGTAATACATACATGCATATGCATAAGCACCTGCCTTGTGTTGAATCATTTTAAGTTCAAAATGTCCCAACAAAATAAACACTATGTGCAAGGAAAGTAGGCATAAAACCTTTGTAAATTGGAAGAGATGATGCAAAAAACAAGACTTGAGTGTCATAATGGTATGATGCAAATTTGGGGTGTTGATGACCCTAGAAGATGGCCGACGATGCTTCACAAGAGGAACCAAGAGTTGCACAACATCAGCCATAAGAGTTCTGTAACCTGCGTCTAGTTGTCCATACATTGCAGCTATTGCTGCAAAGTACATTTCAGAAATGAAGGCATATGAAGTTAAAGATACAAAGAAACAAAATATATTTTACAACTACTATTACTTCATTGAAAATTATTAAATGGCTAACCTGAATGAGCTCCTTCATGGATAATTGACCCTCCAGCACAAGATCTACAACATGTATTAGCTTATGTGTCTGTAAGTTGAGGTAATGCCTGCAAAGAACAAAAAGAAAGTAATCTGAGAAATTTATGTTTACAGTGCATGTTTTTGAAGCCAAAAGAAAAAGAAAACAATGAGGCAGGATCAAACTTAAGTTTGGCCAAACTAATATCTGAGACTTTGGCGTGGTAGTTGATAATCTCGTTGATCTACATAGTATAATGAAACATATGTATGAAAAGACCAAAAATCGTCAAATGATGAGAGTGGTGAAATTTCATCTTTTTTTTAGCATTCATCTGGGCTTTATGAAGGAAATAGCTTATAAATTTATAATCTTTTCAATACATTGCTAGAGCATCCTGGATGACATTGGCGTGAACTTTCATATTTTTCTTGTTGCATCCAATTGGACTTCATTGCCAATATCATATCCAAAATTTAATGCATAACCTTGATTGAGATTTCTTCAAAGTGTATTGGGAGGGAAAATCAAACCATCAACAATAAATCAAATGAGGATGAATCATAGAAAATATGATGCAACTATTTATATTTGTGTGTTTCAGTTTGGATCTGAGTTGAATTATACAACGTCCCAAATGAAGGGACAGATGTAAATACCCAAGTGACATGTCTCGATATAAAACTAAAAAACAACTTGTTGGCAATGATTTTAGGCATACAATCTAATAATACATTTATTATAATCAAAATCTTTTAAGTGGAAACTCCTCTCAAAACAAATTTAGGTATTGACCATAATGCATTAAACAATTGGAAAACAACTTGTTGGCAATAATTTTGAACATAGAGTCTTAGTAATACATATGTTAAGAGCAGAACCTTGAAAGTGGTGTATAGCTTAAGCAGTTTCTCACATGCATTTAGTAACAGTTTATTTAGAGTGAATAATATTAAACCCTAGAAATTGGGAGAGTGAATTGTCAATTTTCATGTATATAGATCAAAATGGAAAACAATTGTTGGCAATAATTTTGAACATAGAATCTTAGCAATACATATGTTACAAGCAAAATCCTGAAAATAGTGCATAGCTTAAGCGGTTTCTCACATGCATTTAGTAATAGTTCATTTAGAGTGAATAATAATAAACCCTAGAAATTGGGAGAGTGAGTTATAAATTTTCATGTATATAGATCAAAATGCTTATAGAGTTTTATCTTGCTAATGAAACATGGGATTGAGTAGCTTGAGTGAACTCGGACATAGTGTAGTTTTGGTTGTGATGTAAAAAGCTCTAGACCCTAAACAAAAACCACCAAAACTACAGGATTTGCCAACTAATCATAAGATCCTTCTCATGTTTTTGAATATCATACGCCATATCTCTCACACAAGGCAAGTGTTGTAATTAGTAAAAGCTAGGGTCATGTCTTTAATTGCCCAAATTTTGATTATTAGATGATTCATTAAAGAAAGGATCTCTGTGGAACTGAAAAGTGACTAATGAATATTTGAATGAGACATGTCTTAGCTTTGGGCGGTGTCGTTTTGTTTTAGGAATCTATTATTTTGTGGGGGTTTTTTGTTTCATACTATCCAAATTTCAGAGTTCTCATTTCTTGTGGTGCTCCTAGCACAGAATTTGCAATAGAAAGCCTCAAAATTTCTCTCCCCAAAGAATATTCTTGATGGTGGAATGAAAGTAAACTTGGACTCCTAAACCTTTCATCCCCAAAAGAAGTTGTAGCGAACTTTGAAGTAGGAAAGGAAGCTATTATCTACTTTAGGGATTTGCTTTGTTGTCAACATTCAAGATGTAGATTCTGACCTGACCTCGACTGAAAATATGTCCAAATGGTGGCCTAAGAGATGTTAGTGTACTCAATTTATGCAAACACTTGCACTTCTTATCTTTTGAAGGATGTCAGGAATTTTAATATCGACAAAAAATTTATGGACAATACTTTTGTCAAACTGGAAACATCTCTTGCCTTATCCTTGGGCTCATAAGGTAATTGTTGCAAAAGTCGAGTTTTAGATACCTGCGGATCTTGAATCTCTATGAGTGTTTCTTACAAAGGATGAGACCAGATTTGAGTGACATAAGTAGGAGAATGGAAACCTAGGTAAGGATGTGAATGAAATATTTTCTATTGAATATTAATGGGTGTTTCACTTGGTGGTGGCTATCACCAAAAAGGGAGGGAAGAAGATTTGTAACTTTCTGAACAAATCAATTGCATTCACTCAACTCTAGTCAGCATGGAAGAAAGGCTAAAAACTTTTTACCTGACGAATGGTAGGCTAGCCAAATTAGATGACAATTCATTTGGTTTTGATATTTCTACCAAGCAAGAAATGCAAGGATTTAAGCTCCTTGCACAAAAATTAATTGATTGTAGGTTACAAGTGTATTATCCATGGAAATTAACAAGTTCTAGGAGTCTGCATTTTCCTTTCTCTACCCCAAGCGAAAGAGATTCCAAAACATTTGATTCATTGAAGGTGGTTTATCAATATTAGGGGCTTTCAGTCCTATAGAGAAGATCAGATAGAAAAATCATTTCTCCTCAAATCTAGGTAGGTCTAAAGAAATTAAACAGAACTTAGTTTTGACAGTTAAACCAACCCATCATGATTCCATAAAGATGTCAATTCTTTGCCCATTGGCGCTCAATCCTGAGTGGTTGGTCCTCATCATTAAATCCTTAAGGCCTATCATAAACACCACAGCCCTTCCACCCAATATAAGCATAGGCCATAGCTGCAAAGGTTGCTGACGATACCAATGCTACCATCACCTGCACACAGCAAGATATCATGGTTAAAAAAATTCCCATATTCAAGGAATGTCAACCCCACAGCTCCCCTTTTAAGAATACAAGTTAAATATCATTAGAAATGAAAAGTTTTGCTGCAGATTTACAAAGTTAAAATCACGTGATCTACCAGAAAAAGAGAGGTCATCTAAAGTCGAAACGACTTACTAAATCAGTAATAGCGAGAAGAAATGTGCTCAGAACAGAGGATTTTTTGGGCTTGGGGAAAGACGCTAGTATTGACAACGCGGTGTATCCACATGCCAATGCATTCTCCACAACAAAATAACTGCAAAAGCAACAAAACAAAATCAAATAAATGAAACTCGAATTCTTTGCTACAAAAGTATAAGTTTGAACTTGGTCCACATACACACATACACGGAAGTAGGGGAATATTGGTATTTAGCGCACAGGAACCATGAGTGGAAGTGAATTGACAATAACTGGAACATAATTGACGACTGCAAGCACAAGTTTTGTCTATTTGGCTTTTGACATAAGTATTGCTGCAGAAAGCATTGCATCGACTGCAAGTACCTTCAACGGAAACTTCGTAACAGAGAATCCCCCACCAGAAGCCTCAGGACGGCTGTGTCTTCTCATCATGTGAATAATCGTTTGTAGTCTTAGAATTAGAGGATGACAATGAGCCAGATAAATTCTTACATTAGTGGATAACAATGAGCCATGGAAGAAAGTGAATGAAGAGATTGCCATCAGGAGATAGACGTGTAAACGGGTGTCTAAGATGAGATGAGCGAAAACCAATCTCCCTTGAGCTATCGCTTCAATCTATTCACAAGAAACAAAACTTGGATTCAAAAATATCAGGGGTTTTAGGGCTAACAAGAATTCAGAATGCAAAGAAAATCTGATTTGATTCAGAAATCCGAGTATTAAATGCTAGGTTATCGGTTCACTATCCGTTTCATCTCATTCCCAACGAAGGACCTGAACATGGTTTAACGGCGGAGGTTCTTTTTTTCACAGCGAGTTAAAAGTTATTCCAGGCATGAGACAGGTTTTTCCTCAAAGTGCATTCACAATATATATAGCCTATCGGCTAATTACAAGGAGAACTTGAATGATTCATTCTTGGGGTCTCAAAGGATCACATTCCAACATAAGAGGTATGCATGTTTAGTCCTAAATGAGTCTTTTATCTTAGCACATAGTGTAGAGAAGTATTTGATTCCTAAGAAGCAAGGGGCTAATGTGACAAGAGAGAAAGGATATTCAACACATTCTCTTCCCCAACCTACTAGGTTGACTCCACAACAAATTGAGGAGAAAAGAGCAAAAGGGTTGTGTTTCAATTGTGATAGCAAATACAGTTGAGGACATAAATGTAGTGAAAAGAAATTGTTCTATATTGAAGGTATAAGTGAGAAAGAAGAGGAAGAACCCATATTAGAGGATGAAAGGGGGTCAAATGAGGAATCACATGATTCTCAACCAATCATTTCTTGTCATGCAATCTTAGGTTTCAGTGCTCCACAAACTCTCAAGGTAGTGGGGTTCTTAAAGAAGCAGAAAGTAACAGTGTTGATCGACTCAAGTAGTACTCATAATTTCATCAACAAAAAGTTAGCTACTCGTCTAAATTGTTTTATATATCCAACTCCAGAGTTTCAGGTTTTGATTGCAGATGGTGGTACAATTAGTTGTTTAGGGAAGTGTCGTAGCATTAAATTATCCATGGGAGATTATCAATTTGATACCCCAATGTATGCGATATCCATGGGTGCAGCAGATATTGTTTTGGAAGTACAATGGCTTACTACATTGGGAACAATTGAGATGAACTTCCAAGAACTATTCATGAGATTTCAATCACAAGGAAGGGTAGTAGAGTTAAGGGGGTTGAAGTTAAAGTCCCCACAAATGGTAAGCTCTCATCAAATACAAAAGTTGCTTAAGAAAGGAGTGGATGGATTTGTGGCCCAACTATGTTCATTAGAAGTATCTCAATCTAATGCTCCTACTCATCCAGATTTACAAACTATAATTGATCATCACTTAGTTGTTCTTGGAGATAGGCCTAAAGGACTTCCTCCTAAGAGGGATCATGATCATGCCATACTGTTAGTTCCAAGGAGCCAACCATCGAACATTAGGCCTTACAGGTATCCACACATACAAAAGAGTGAGATAGAAAAAATTGTTGAGGAGATGCTAGAGGCAGGAATTATCAGGCATAGCCAAAGTGTTACTCCCACCTATGGTGATGGTACGTAAGAAGGATGAAACTTGGCGCATGTGTCCAGATTATAGAGTGCTCAACATGTACACCATTAAAGATAAGTTTCCTATTCCAGTCATTGATGATTTGCTAGATGAATTGAATGGAGCTATGCATTTTACCAAGTTAGATCTTAGATTTGGTTATCACCAAATTCGGATTAAGGAGGAAGATATTTGTAAGACAACATTTCAGACTCATGAGGGTCATTATGAATTTTTGGCGATGCCATTCGATCTTACCAATGCACCATCTACATTCCAAAGTTTGATGAATTCCATTTTTAAGTTCTTGAGAAAGTTTGTGTTAGTATTCTTTGATGATATATTGATTTATAGCAAGACTTGGGAAGAACATTTGCAACATGTGGATCAAGCATTACAAATACTTGAAGATCATCAACTCTATGCTAAGCCATCCAAGTATGCTTTTGGTTTTAAGGAGGTGGAGTATTTGGGACACAGTTTCACATGGAGTAAAGGTGGACCCTAACAAAATTAAGGCTATCATGGAATAAAAACCATTAAGAAACTGAGGGGTTTCTTGGGATTGACAGGGTACTACAAAAGATTTGTGAAGAATTATGGTCGTATAGCAGCACCCCTCACCACTCTATTGAAGAAGGATTCTTTTCATTGGAATGAGTCCGCTAATACAACATTTGAGAGATTGAAGGAGGCTATGTGTACAACTCCAATGCTTGCCACTCCTGACTTCACCAAGGAATTCATTGTGGAATGTGATGCTTCTGGAAATAGGATAGGATCAATTCTCATGCAAGAAGGTCGACCAATTGCTTTTGAGAGTTGTTAATTAAAGGATAAGAATCAGCTAAAACCTATTTATGAGAAGGAAATGCTAGCAATCCTTCATGTAGTTAAACAATGGAGGCCTTATCTAATGGGTAGACACTTCAAGGTTAAGACAAATCATGATAGCTTAAAATATTTTTTGGAACAAAGACTATCTTCTAAAAAGCAACAAAAATGGGTCACTAAGATGTTAGGACATGACTTTGAGATTGTATATAAGAAAGGCAAGGAAAATATTGTAGCAGATGCACGTTCAAGGAAGGATGAGAAAGATGAAGCCTTATTGTGTGCCCTTTCAATATTACAAGCAAATTGGGTGGAGGAAGCCAAAGCAGAGTGGCAAAATGATGTTGCGACAAGTAATCTCATCAAACAATTAAAAAGTGATCCTAGTAGTTCAGATAAGTTTTGTTGGAAGGGAGATACTCTTTGGTATAAATAGTGTTTGTATCTCTGCAAGAATTCCACTCTTAAACACAAGATTCTCACAGAGTTGCATGAGTCTCCAGTGGGTGGTCATTCGGATTTTTGAAGACATATCATCGAGTCAAGCAAGATTTTTTTTGGGAAGGGCTAAAAGGTGATCAAAAATTTGTGGATGAATGTTTGGTTTTTCAAAGGAATAAAGGGAGACAATTAAGACACGGGTCTCTTGCAACCCTTATCTATTCCTAGCCCGGCGTGGGAAGAGGAATTGTCCATGGACTTCATTCACGGGGCTTCCCAAATCTAAGGTCATAATATCATCATGGTAGTAGTTGATAAGCCTCACTAAATATGCACATTTTCATTTGCATTATCACATCCTTTTACAACAAGTGCAGTGGAAAAAGCTTTTTTGGAGAATATCCAAAAGCTACATGGTACACCTAAGGTTATTGTTAGTGATCGTGATCCTATCTTCACTAGTCACTTTTGGAAAGATTTATTCTCATGTTTGGATACTCAGTTGGATCATAGCTCTTCATACCACCTTCAATCAGATGGGAAAACTGAGGTTGTTAAGTGTTTGGAAGGATATCTATGTTGTTTCACTTTAGAGAAACAATCTCAATGGGTAGATTGGATATCACTTGTAGAATGGTGGTATAACACTTCTTTTCATAGCTCACAAAAAATGTCTCCATTTATGGCACTTTATAGATATCATCCTCCTTCCATCACATCATCATTAAAGGTGTCACCAAGCGTTCAGGCAATAGAGGACCACTTGCTTCATCAACAACAGGTACTTTCAGGACTCAAGGAGAATTTATCCACAACACAAAATCGAATGAAACAACAGGTAGACCAACATCGTAGTGAAAGAAGTTTTGAAGTTGGGATTGGGTCTTTTTGAGATTGTAGCCTTATAAGAAAATATCACTGAAGCAACAAAAAAAGAATAATAAGTTGTCTCCAAGGTATTATGGGCCATACCAAATCATGCAAAAGATCGGTAGTGTTGCCTACAAGCTACAGTTGCCACCAACAACAAAGATACATCCAGTTTTTCATGTTTCTTGTTTGAAGAAGGTAATTGGGTATAATATTCCAACTCAAACAACACTACCAGAGCTCGATGAAGAAGGAAGAATCATTTTGGAACCAGAGTGCATTCATCAAACACGCACGAAGAAGCTGAGGAATAGAACTCTCACTAAGTATCTCATCTAATGGAAGAATTTACCAGTTGAAGATGCCACATGGGAGGATGAGGAGTTCATTCAAAAGAATTTAAACTTGATTAGCATTGAGGACAATGCTTCTTTGAAGAAGGGGGCATGCTACACCCTTAATATTGGTGTACATCGGGTTATGAATAGTCAGCTTGTGGCTATCTTAACTCCTATTTAAGTCATGTTATCATTATTATATTATTATTTAGTTGGTTAGGTCGACCTAGGTCTTATATAGAGGTGTCTAAGTCGGCCTAGGTAATATCCTAGGCATAAATAGGTATATATAGGAGGCTATGAGTCTTATTTCATCATCATATTGTGAAGTGTGTTCTCATTAGAGATATTTGGAGGTTTTCACCCTTGAAGTGGCTTGTTATTTTTAGTTATTATCAAGTATTTGCAACATATTTCATATCATATTCTTCTATTGTGCAAGTTATTCCATGACAATTGTTCTTCCCTTGATGCCTCCTCTTTAAATCTCTCCCACTAGGGTAGATATCATGGCACAAGAGAATGAGACCTTAGAAAACAAGGATGAAATCATGGGCAATCATAACAATTAAATTTTTCCTTCTCCTAATATCTCTCCTATTTATGATGAAGATACTTTTGTTTTAGAAGATCCAATTGATGAGAGTTGTGAGAGTCCTATTTTCCTCTCTTCCCCTAGGAAAAACATTATTGAACAAGAGAACGTCATCATTGATAAACAAGAAAACCCAACCACTGATCACTCCATTACTTGTGATGAAGACATTTTAGAAGAACCAAACAATGAATGTCATGAACATCTAGTTTGTTGCTCTCCTAAAAACTCTCCTACTAGGGAAGATACCATGATGCAAGAAAATAATAACATTGACACGTCTTTCAAGCAATAGTGATGTGACTTCCTTAGACAAAGATGATGAAGTGACATTAGACTCCCCTTCGCTAAGATATCGTGAAAATAAGGACAAGTGTGTTGAGGTTATGAACATTAGAGCTCCTTCAAGTCCTCTAATTATTGAACCACCTAAGCCTCAACTTATCATTCATCCACCCTCACAACAACCACAAGTTCAAAATAAACCCATGCTCATCTTAGAACCACCTCAAAAGCAACTCGATGATGATAATGTTTCATAGAAACCGAGTTACAATGACATTGTTCACATAAATAACAAGGTGTATACAATCAAGACCGATCCTTGACCCCAAAGTTGTTTGCATGTCAAGAAAGAAAAAGAAAATCTTATTGAAGAGGTCACAAAATTATTGGAAGATGCTTTGAGTTCCTTTGATTTTATACCTACATCCATGGGCGAGTACAAGATCATAACAAAAGAGTCTACAAAGGGAAACAAAAAAGTGGTAATTTCAATACAAAAGTCAAAAGCATCCACTTCAACCACTCTAGAAGAAAAGACAACATACACGACAAACTTTGATAAAGGTGATTATGAGAAACCTTTGAACCCGAAACAAATGAAAAATCTTTATGAAAAAGGTTACAAACTTATGAAACAACTTGGGTATAGTGGAAAAGGATGTGGTGCTAGAGAACAAGGTATCTATGTCCCTATAGAGCCTAACACACAAGAAACGACTTGTGGTCTTGGTTATTGTCCTTTGATAGAAATCAAACCATCAAACAAACTTTCACTTAATATCAACAACCTTACAAAAGATTCTTCCAAGGAAAGTTTAACTTTGGTGCATCCTAAACTGATAGATACCACATGTGGGAACATTTCATTAGACTGGCATCAAGCTGATACTTTGTATACTCATCATAATCATTAACAATAGTTATTGCTCCTTGCCATGTAATAGTTGTAGGATCCTATCATACTCACTATTGCATGTTTTAAACTCATTGCAAATAATTTCTTTTTTGTAAGGAGCAACATACCATCATCCATCTTCGACTCACCCTTGTCCCGCACTCAGTGGGGGAAAGGGGTTAGGTAGCTTTGTCCTTGTGTGCCACTTGTCGTTGTCTATTTTGGATAGTTGACCACCTTCCATGTATACATAAGAGCAAGCTTGGGATGTGGATGGCATGCCTTAAGTTGGCTCGCATGTGACATACTTTTATTTCTAGGTTTAGCATTTTATTTTGGGGGCGACCATTCTTTCCTATTTCATAATGCAACTTGCTTCAAAAAAATATGACTTGGCATAGGGTTTTCTAAGGAAAGCTTGCATGTCTTAGAATAAAAAACATTGGCTACTTTAAAGAAATTGCTCACAATAATGGTGTAGCAACCGCTTTTAAGTGAGGGCATACATCAATGACATCTTTTGGAAAATTTCATGGCATGATTTTCCTTTTTTCTTGTGACGTGTCCTCTTCTTGGTGGTTTCATTGGGTTTAATGTCGTCCAAGAGTGTACGATCTACTGTCATGGCGTGATGCGAACAAGGCATCCCATGTGCGACGATCTGACACTTTTGACTTGTCCTTTCTTGGAGACATTAGGCAAAATGATCCCTAAGAGGAAGACCATTACACGAACAAAGCAAAATCCCCTTTAACAAAATTTTTACATGATATTCAAAAGCATTTTCATTGTGGTGCCTTATTGAAGTTTTCAGGAGAATAACTTCGGTATGGTATGAGAGGCTAATATGATTCTCTCACTTGCCACTTCATTAAGATAACTCACCTAATGGACAGACTGAGGTTCCACTACCCTAGAGTGAGCATACACATAATTTGGGACAACTCACCTAGTGGACAAACTGAGGTTCCACTACCTTAGAGTGAGCAACGTATGTTATGAATAAACAACCCCGTTCCACATCGTGTTGAAACGGTTGTGCTTGATCCTTTGTTTTTGTTTATTTTTCTTGGCCTTTGATAGGGTATGATCATGTATCTTTGTTATTGTTTCATAATTAAGTGTATTGGATGTCCACTTTAGTGTGATTTTGACATGGGGTCATCTTCTCACTAAAGTGGTGGCAAAATGTAGTAACAGAAAAAGTAGCCTTTACTTTGCTTGGTTTGAGAATTGACATTAAAGCTGAACTAATGATGTCTTGGAGTGGTGTTGTAATGTATTGGACACATTCACACTATTTTAGGGCCTTTATTTGATTAAAATATGCCTTAATTAATCCTTTACAAGGGTGTTGTAAAGTGTTGTAACACACTTTCACACTTTTCTAGGATGTATTTGCTTAATTAAGCCTTATGAGCCCCTTTTCAATAAAAATGTATATAATGTGTACCTTGTTTAAGTGTTGTAAAGTGTTTTAAAACACTTTCACATTTATCTAGGTGGTCTTAATTAATTGTGGTTAATTGGAGTTATTAACCCCCTATTTAGGCCTTAATTTTGACACCTCCCAAAGATTTATCTCGACAGTCATAATTTAATTAACAAATTATTTCATTGGGAAAAGTTTGGTCTTGGTAAGTTGAGTCAGGACCCATTCACCCTTGATGGCGAATGGGTCCTCCCTTAATAGGAACCCCTTTCTTAGTTGACCTGGAATGGGTTTTAAGCCTTCTTTCAGCCCCTCGAAGCTTGTTGTTGGAAACTTAGGTAGGACCCATTCGCCCAAGGTGGCGAATGGGTCCTCCCTTAATGAGAACCCCCTTTTTGAATTTCATTCTGGTGGGAATTTAATTATCTTTCTTTCCAAATCTGGTGTCAGCCTTAATTCTTTAAATTTTGGGATAAATCTCCTAATTTAGTATAAATAAGGGGTCAATTCACATAGTTTCATCTAAGATTTTCAAGAGAGCATCCTAATACTTTACAAAAGAATTATAGAGCACTTCAAGAGAAATTCAAGGACATTTCAAGGTAGATTATCAAGATTTTATTGTAGCAATTCAAAGTCATTTCATCATGTCAAGGGTTTAGTGCATTCATGCATGTTGTTGAGCTATGAAAGTTGATGTACCATTGAAGATCCATCTTGCAAGCATTATTTGAGATCAAGATCTACATTTTTCATGGCCACTATATGTTAGATTGTAGATTTGTATTACAAAATATCTTTCAAGGTATCAACACTTCATTATTTCATGTTTCATGCTTCAATTTCTTTATTTCATCATTTGGTTTACTAACCTACAAGGGTTTTGACCAAGGCAAGCCCCTATTCACTAACAATCAAAAAGTTTTTATTCCCTTGAATGTGTGATTGCAGATTTACAAGTTGAAGATCAAGTGGAGCAAGATTTGGAGCAAAATTGTCAAAGTTGTTAAGTTGCAAAAGTTGTCATTCAAAGTGCAAGATCACGGAAAGAGATCTACATAATTAACTACAGGCTTCTTGAACTTAATAACAGGGAATTTGAGAGTGCAGACATCAAGGAACAGGACCCTGAAATTAGTTTTCCAAAACCCTAAAAGGACCCATTCACCACTGAAGGCGAATGAGTCCTTTGTAGCTCAAAAACAACTTTCTGGCCAGGTTCATAACTTTTTATGCTCTAAAAACTTCCCTCCTAGTTGCTATAATAGTTAGGTATTATTTCAGATTGTTATTTACATATTTTTCCTCTCATAATTGAGTGTTTTAATAAGGAAAAGATCTAGTGGTTTATCATCTTGTTCATTCATGGTGGTAAAACCTACTTTTTTTTATTAAACACATGTATGTGAACATATATGTATAATTATCTAAAACTTACAATGTACAAGTTCAATGTGTTCAAACTTACATCAAGTAATTTAATTTTTTATTATTTAAATGTACCTCAGTTGTATAATGCATGGGATCCTGATCATGCTCCAAATTTCCAAACTTTGACAAATCACTATACTACTGAACAAAAAATTTCAAATACACGATTTCAATCAAGAGTTAAAGAATAGACTTTAAAATAAATTTTATTTAAAATTTATATGTATGTACGTAAATTTTTAGAACACAATTTATATATATATAAATTATTCAAGTACCTATCATGCCTCTTTTATGGCTCTACCAATCCCACTAATATCACAAGTATGCAAAGACACCACAGGGGGATTTGTAGCTGGTATAATAACAGTGCCAAAAAGAAGCTGACTATATGTGCCATGGACAAGATTAGGTGCCCCAGTAACCTTAGCGTGATCTGTAACATGTTGAAGACCTATACAAGCTATAGATCAATAGAAACATGATGTGCATGGGATCCTGTAGGCTGCTGTGGAATATCCTCTAAAGTTGCCACCCTATGGCTCGTATGTGTACCAATATATCGCTATCTAATAAAGGCATGTACATGGTCAAGAGGGATTTCATGGTCCTCACTGATGATTTGATAAACTACTAGTAAATCCAAAACAGAGACTACACATATTACGTAGAGTTGTATGACTCATATGGTCGACATCTAAAGGGGTAGGTAGATCAACATGAATAAACAGATCATAAGATGTAGATGTAGGCAAGAAGGTTGATCTGTGGCCATAATAAGTATCTACCAACTCAATCAAATGACATCTGATCAATCTATGTCATAATAGTGGCAATACTATAAAAAATCTAGGATCTAGTGGAGCATGCTGCTAATTCCCCTACTACTACCAATTCCAAACGTTTTGGTAGAACCAAAAGGTTTGGCCCAACTAATGCCCTTTTTTCATGGGTGGTGGCAAATCTCGACGTCTAAACTCAAGTTTGTCAGAAAAGTGGCCTTTACCTTGGCTAGCATGCTTAGGATAAGATGTTTAGTCCACATCTATCTGTAAATGAAACTCTGCATATAACTATTTGACAAAACATAGTGGCAGCTCATCATTGTGAGGCCATCTATGATAAGCTGCCAACCATCTAGGATATATGAATGATGCAACAAGCTCATCTACACACCTCGTCACCATATATCCTCTAACTTTATTTTATCCTCTATAAAAAGGGAACATGGTAAACACATTTTCTTGTGAAACTAATTTTCCAACATCTCTCCATTTCTCTATGCCAGTAACACTCCTGGCAAGAGACGAATAAAACTACTCAATGTTGATATCATCATAAGGATTGAATGATCAAATTTTCTCGATCATTCATAAAATCTCGTCTCTAATTTTGACTACTCTATCTTGATTAGCCAAATTAGGGGAGTTGTGAATTTTTTGATCTAAACATCTTAGTGCATTTTCTAATCTAGCAATACTCTCCTAATATAAATTTGATCTAACTTGAGCATGTTGCTCAGTACAAGGAGAATGGTGAGATCCCTCATCAACCATGATATATATATATATATTGTAGACACCAAAAAAGTCTTGATTGATACTTTGCGTCTGATTCTGATTAACTAACACCGTTTCTTCCTAAACTACTTGAAATTCATCAATTAATTGAATAATCAACATTATTTAATTAAATTCAACAAATTCAAATATTTATCAAATAATTAAATTTATTGATTAATTCACCCTTCTTCTAACTAATTATCATCTTATTTAATTAATTGAAATTATTTAATTAAATCCTCTCTTAATCCTCTCATTTGATTAAAAATCAATCAAATAAATGTCACATATCCTAATCCACTCCAATTAATTAATTCTAGATTATTTAATCTTAAATCAACTTTTTAATCATCATTATCAAGTCATCCAACTTTTAACTCTTCAAGAGTTAAATCAACCATGGTCAACTAACTAGGTTACACATAAAATCAATTTCAATTAATTATTTAATTCCTCAATTATCCTCACAAAGGCATATTCTGAGGAATATTCCTCTCAACCACCTCTTATTCAATCTCCCTCCAAAGGTTTTCAAAAACCTTTCACATTTGCAATAACTTCTCTTACAACCTTTCAAATCCTTTTACATCCTCTCAAATCTCATTCAATTCCTCTTACACCAATTTCAAATTCTCAACCATCAACATTTACTTCTCTTCCATTCTCCCCCATTCACACATTTCTCAAAATGTGCTCCAACTTCCTCCAATAGAATTGTGACACTTGACACATTCTCATTGGCTCTCATTTTATCTCACATTCACCAATTTCCTCCATTCTTCAACCCTTGGCTTCTATAAATAGAGACATCATTTTCATAATATGGATCCACAACTTCATTTATTTCCATTATAGTCATTTGAGTCCATAGTTTTTTTTTTATCATTTTCAAGTAATTTAGTTAAATTATAGTCAATTTTACATTTAGATCGTCTACACTTCATCAAGCTTATCAAAGGGATTGGAAAAGGGCTTCTTTCCACATCAAAGGAGCACCACTCCCCCTATGGGATGTAGGTTTAGCTGATTTTACTTAGATTACATGCTTTGTTTTGTTCAATTTCTTGTTATTTCATATTTTTTAGTAATTTTGGTTAAAAAAATTCATAGGGAACACTAGATTTGTTCTTCTAACATGTTTGACTCTTGATTGTTGGTCTTTTGTTAGTTTGTGCAGGTTTGGTGTTCACACACACACACACACATAAGTAAAGAGATTTGCATATCATTAAAACAAAATATATGATGTTAAACAAATTTATCAAATTTTAAAACTAAAAAATATATTTAAATTACAAATTTATCAAGTTTCAAAACTAAAACATTTTTAACTTTATATTTAATGAGATAGAAAGTTATAGATCTATGAAATAGAACCTTCTACAACTTAAATCGACATAAGAAATAACAACTCCAAAGAGACTTGATATACATGTATATATGTACATATATGTTTCACTATACACACACACATGTGTATATATACATTGATGTATATTTATGTGTATATATGTTTGTATGTATGTATGTACATACATGTATGACATATATATATATGTATATGTGCATGTATGTATAAATATATGT
>VDFB02360320.1:0-10351 GCA_007258455.2 Sequoia sempervirens
CTCTACCAGGATTAGACATATATCTAGAAAGAACTCCCACTGCTTGGGAAATATCTACTCTAGTACAGACCATAGCATACATCAAACTTCCAACCACACTCATGTAAGGAACTCTTCTCATGTCTTCCATCTCTGATGGAGATATTGGACAATCTGAAATAGATAACTTTGTTCCAACTGAAATAGGAACACACAATGGTCTACAATACTGCATGTTAAATCTCTATAAAATTGAATTGACATACTTACTTTGGTCAAGCCATAGCTTTCTATTCACTCTATCTCTTTTAATTTACATCCCAATAATGTTCCTAGCTACACCAAGATCTTTCATTTCAAATTTAGAAGCAAGTTAAGATTTCATTTTCGAAATCATACCTTTCCCTTTGCCAACAAATAACATATAATCAACTTATAATGCAATAAATAGGAAATGAACGCCATCAATTTTATAATAAACACAATGATCTGATTTAGAACACTCAAATCCCAAACTCAACACATATGTATCAAATTTCTAGTACCACATCCTAGGACTTTGTTTTAAGCCATACAAGCATTTCTTCAATTTGCAAACCAATTTACTTTTACCTTTGACCACGTAGTGCTCTAGTTGTGTCATATAAATATCCTCCTCCAAGTCACCATGAAGGAAAGCATTTTTCACATCCATTTGCTCAACCTCTAAATCATAAGTAGCAACATAGCAAGCAAAAATCTAATGGATTCCATTTTTGAAATAGGAGAGAATATATCACCATAATCAACACCCTCAACTTGAAAGTAACCTTTTACAACCAACCTTTCTTTGTACTTCTCAATACCTCCATATAAACCAATATTTTTCTTGAACACCCATTTGTAGCCAATAGGTTTTCTTCCTTCAGCTAATGCTACAAAATCCATTTCACTTTCTTTCCCTTCAACATTTTGGATATTGGGTGAGTATTTTCTACAAAATTTGTTACAAATCTTCTCAAGAAGTTAATTTGTCCAAAGAATGAATGGATTCCTTTCATTCTTTGGTTGGGGAATCTTTTCAATAGCATCTACCCTCTTAGGGTCAATTCTCACTCCCTCTTTGGATACAATATGTCCCAACAAGTTGCCTTCAGTAACTCCAAAGGAACACTTTTTTGGATTGACTAAGGTTCCATATTCTAAGGCCTTGATGAAAATATTCTCCAAGTGCATACAATGATCTTATTATTTCTTGGAGGAATCAGTTAAATCATCCTAGTAGATTTCCAAGAACAAATCAATGAAATCAGAAAAGGCCACATCCATAGCCCTTTGAAACATAGCACCTGCATTGGTCAAGCCAAATGGAATTCTGACATACACATACATGTCCCATGGAGTTGTAAATTTAGTCTTGTACTACTCATACTCCTTCAATTTAACCTGGTTGTATCTAGAAAAACCATCCATCATAGACAATAATTCACAGCTAGTCACCTTTTGTAACATGACTTCCATATTTGGAAATGGATAGTTATCTTTCAATGATGATATATTTAAATTCATGATTTCAACACACAATCTTATATCATAATTCTTCTTTGTAATTGGCACTAAGTTAGACACCCACGACGAGTGCCTAATAGGCTTTATGATGCAAGCATCCCTTAGCTTGACCAACTCTTCTTGCATCTTTGGAGCTAAGGTTGGATTGATCGGTCTTTCCTTTTTACTGAAAGGCTTGGCATCTTCCTTGAGGGGAATCTCATGTTGGAACAATTCCTCCCTATATGCTTTCAAGTCATCATATGACCAAGCAAAGACATGTCTATATTTTCTTAACAAAGCAATCAACATTTCCTTGATTTTGGGTTTCATCCTTTTACCCACATAAACCTTTTTAGGGGCATTTTTAGTCCCCAAGTTCACTTCTAAGTCCTCTAGATGGATAGTAGTTGTTTTGGCATTACTTTTGTCTTAATTGTCAAAGACTCTAATGATACAAGGCCTTTGGGGATCTTATTTGTCTTTAGCTGAATGAATTCATTTCCCAAGACTATATCCTTACCATCTATGTTTTCAAAAAAAGTCCCAAAGTCAATTTCCTGACTCTGATATTCATCAACACACTTGAGAAATTCCAAATTGTCTTCATTGTCATTAAAGATTTTCCAATTATACACATTGTTAGGTATCGATGGCCTTGCTTGTACCTCAACCTTGGAGATACTAGCAAACGTTATGTCATGAGGTCTAAGTGCATTGTTTGCAAGCAAGCCTGCCACTCTATTTTGACCTCTTTCCATCTAGTCAATTCCAAATGCATCAAAATATTCAATGGAATCCCATACAACATTCCTATATTATTTTAACCTCTTGTTTTTACATGCATATCTAGATCTCACCTAAGATATTACTAACTCAGAATCACCTATTACCATTAGCTTCTTTATCACATGTTTCTCTGCTAACCTCAATCCTAACAACAATGCTTCATACTCTTCCACATTGTTTGTGCAAACAAAATACAGTGAAAGTAAACATAAATGTGTTGCCACTAGGTGAAACCAACAATATACCTACACCAAATCCTTCTTTAGAACTTGGACCATCAAAATACATCTTCCAAAGGTCGTCTTTATCAGACAATCTTGTAACTTCATTGTCTATGGGTGCAAGCCACCTGCCAATTTCTCTTGGTAACTCTTCCACTTTAAACTCACTGATATTGACATCTACAAATTTGATTATATCATCCTTAGGAGCATGCTCAATCACATCTGGTACTTTTGGTTCTCTGATCACTTTGACATCTTTACCATCAATGGGAAAAGTAGAATAAGAAATATCATATTGCATACTACCCCCCATGGAAGCACTCCACTTCCTAGAAAATAACTTTCCATAATTGGGTGGGATATATACCACAACCACACTCATTTTGAACTCTTTCTCTAGGTATGTAGTTAGTCCATAGGGAAGCTCATTTATTACACCAGTCACAAGGACTTCCCTTAAGTCCATAGAATAGCATATTCCATGGGTACTATCAACTTTTAATCTCATTTCTTCCATGATATTAGCTAGCATTATATTATTAGATGCTCCATAATCAATTATACAACTTTTCAAGAAATCCCCTCAACAATCAGTGTAAGAAAAAATGGGTCTATCTTTCTAGGATAGGATGTTACTGAATTTCCTAGAAAGATATGAGGGATCTCAATGATTACTCCCTCAACCTCTTTCTCTTTCTTTTCCTTTTTACTCACTCTAGGTGGAGTGGACACCACTAGTTCATTACAGGTTGTAGTAGCACCATTGATAAGGGCTACTACCTTTTGTTTATTCCCATCAATTCTCATCATTTCAAGCAAGGGAATAGACAATTTTACTTGACTAAGCAACTGAAACGTATCAACACTTGAGTATGTTTAGGAAAATCAACTTGGATCATACCTTGTTCTATATTTGTTGGCTTTTGTTTATCACTTTTTGTTTCAGCTCTAGGCTTGACATCCTTCTTTGTAGATTCATAATTTTGTTTTTGTGCTTTTGTCTTTATAGTAGGGGACTGGGCTTCTCCATCTATTTTTTGTTTATCAGTATTCTTGTCCCATATTTTGTCTCTCTTACTTTCCTTGGCTTTAGGTCCTTCCCCTAAGCTATCATATTTTTGTTCCTTTCCTTTCACATTTTTCTCTTTGATGAAGAGACTAGCAGGGCTACCTTAATCACCACCCACTGTTTTGTTTCTCAGATGATATGAAATTTTGGCTTGTGCAACCAAGGCCACTGTATACCTTGCAATTTATTCATCCAAAGGTCTCCTTAGAGACACATTATCTTCAACTTCTTCCAATGCATACACTTCATTATCATTGTCATCATCTTCATCAAAAAGAACTTGTTGGTGATATGTATTAGCTATATGTCTTTGGCCATCCACATCAAGTTCATGAGACTCCAAATTATATGAGCATTTATTATTAGAAAAATCATGCTTGTCCATGATAATATTTACTTCAACATCATCCTCATGCAATTGATCATAATATTTTGGCACACCTTCTTCAACTCCAACCAACTATGTAACTGCACATTGGTGAAGATAATGTGGCAACTAACAAACCATGCACCAAGGGGTCTCATTAGTGAAATTTGTACATTATTTTTACAAAGGATCAAGTGTGACCTGGTCTTGTTTACCTTTCTAATTATTTGGGATTGGCTTCCCATTTTTCCAATCAGTTTTGTAAGGGTAATCTTGTAGCCTTGGGGGATTTTCATTTCTTTGAAACTATTACTTGTTGTTTCCAATCCCCTTTTCATTCTTAGCCATAGTGTATTTGATATCTTTCAACGTATCCATCACTTGACCAAATTTCATATCATATGCCGAATTTGAACCATAAGCCTTTTCATGTTTATCTCTAGGATTCTTTAAAATTTTAGCATCTTCTCTTCTTCCCACTTTACCTAAAGCTTTCCTATTACTTTCAATATGCAAAGAAAACTTGAATGAAGGAATCACGATGTGGAAATAAAAATAGTACTCCCCACCTTTGAGGAATAGAGAACAAGGGTAGGTTTCCTATTTCACACTTTCTACACTCAAGAACACAATAGAGATTTCAATCCAATGAAGAAAGGGGAAAGAGATCTGACAATAGGGCATCTTAGGATATGTTTGGAGATTAATGAAGGGTTCACAAGCAAGCTACAACTTGGAAAAATGTAGGAAATGTAAGATCAATGATTGAACTCAATGATACATAAAACCTCACTAAATGAACTACAAATGCAAATAAACCATCTGGAACAACAAAGTTCTAGAAAAAGTAAAGAGGAGCACCTGAAACCTGAGAGATCTCAAATGGAGGCCTGAAATGTTAAATAACCCAAAATTTAGGCCTACTAGGACTCATACACCATTCTAGCCATATCAATCCCAGAGTTGGGTTTCTATGTAGGAACTAGTTTCTGAAAAAAGGGTATCTTAAACTACCAAAATCTAAAAAATGACCTAAACTGAGACTTATGCACTAGGAGTAGCATATGAGTCTAGTTAAGGTTTTCTAGAAATTCAAATTATGAAACTGGTCTTCAATGTCTGCTATGTCCTTCGCAATTGATTTATGGATCTGAAACCCCGATTTCAGGGTTGTAGGTGAATTTTTAGTGAAGATTACAACCTTACAAATGAGAGGACAACTCCAACAATTTTCTCCAAGATTGTAACCTAATCTCTAAGGGATCTTCGAGCTCCAAGATACCTAGATTTTCAATCACACATCAAAGAGAAGAAAGATTTGTTGTTTGTTAGAGGATAGGGGTTTTCCTAGGTCAACCCCCTTTTAGTTAATTAAACCAAATAATGAGATAATGAAATAAGAAGATGAAATATGAAACATGAACAATGATACCTTGAATAATGTCTTGTAAACATGCAACCTAACATGAAATGGCCATGAAGGATGTGGATCTAGATCTTGAACTTTAAGACAAAACAATTCTTGTAAATGGATCTTCAATGCTACATCACAACACTAGCTCACTAACATGCTTGATACTTGATACGGGTATGTGAAAGATCATGATGGGCCCAAAAGTGGTGATATGATGGGTATGTGTAGGGTATGTGGCTGAAAAAAAAAATTATACCCAAAATTGATGAAATGAAAAGGGTTTTTAAAGGAGATTCTAAGCTTTCCACCAATATAAATTATGCTTAACTTTGAATTTAATGGTATTTTTTATTTTCCTATTTGAATTCGACTAAAGGTCTCGATTGATATGCTAATTGAAAATATCTATAGCTTTCAAACAATATCACATTTTCTAAATCGAAGCATCGTCACATTAGCTACATACTATAAGATTAAAAAAAAAATGAATTTCAAGAAGTTTTGACCAAGTTAAGTTGATCAGACATACAAGTTTTAATATTTTTAAAAATTGTAATAAAAAAATTATAATTAATTATTTAATTGGAAACAAATTACAAAAAAAATGCATCACATCGGGACATGAGTCCTCTACTTAAATCTAAAATCTTATAAAAAAATATTATCATTTTATTGTGGTTAAGGTGGTTAGACAGACAACTACATATTTTTCCATGAAATTTAAGTACTACTACATTGAAATTTCAAATTTTCACCAAATAGATTTTTTTTTAATTTTAAGTAAACCTAGTAGTTTAGAAACTACATTCAATTTTCTATAGATTCTATTCTTACATATTTTTGAAATAATATAGATAACTTATTCAAATTTTTACGTCAAGTTGCCTAACTCTGATTTTTCTAAATTTTTTGCCATTTAAGGGCCAATTTTTTCAATGATGATCCTGCACATACCCATATCCTTGACATGATTATGAATCTTGAATTGCTACAAAAATTGATGAAGAATTATGTCCTTGAATGCCTTAAAAATGATCTTGAATGCTCCTTTGATGATCTTATAAAGTCTTAGAATTCTTAATTCTTGAGTGCTTGACTTGATAATATGAATTATTGATGAAATAATGATTTGAGACCTCATTTATATAGGAAATCTATCTAATATCCTGTTAATTGGATTCTAGAGGCTGACATTCATGAAATTTGAACTTAAAACTTAGATTTCCTACTCAAAACCCTAAAAATAGGCCAAATAGGACACATATGCCATCTATGTTGTATAGTTCCCACCTGGGTGGGACTCATAAGCCAAATGTGGTGTATGGGTCCCACAAGGGCTTTTTAGAGAAAGTGTCAGGGTCTTAATAAATTAAGTTTATTTGTTGATCTTGTTAGGTTTTTGGTTGAAATATACATAGGGATGCATAATATAGGGTCTTAGGGGCCTATTAATGATGATATTAAGGTCATAAATGCAAGAGGGCTCAAAACTCAATGTGAAAGTGTAAATAAATATACTTTACAACATTAAATTAAGGCCAAAATTGAGTTTATTTAGCTTAAAATTTCCCTAAATCTAATGTGAATGTAGAAAATACATTACAACACTAGATCAAGGCATCATTAGGTCCATTCTAAGGTTCATCATTCCCAAGTTAAGTGTGAAAATGTAAGTGAAAACATTTTTCTACACTACATTTAGCCCCCACTTTAGTGAGAGGATGAACTTGCTTCAAACTCACACTAAAGTAGACATTCAAGAGGGGTCCAAGCGTACCAGCGTGCAAGAAAAAGAATGAAAAAGATAAAAGGAGTTGGCCAATCCCCCAGGATCTAAGATTCTATGTCAAACCAGCATAAGAACAAAAGGAAGGGCATAAGGTGTACAATATACAACATCAAGATACACAAATATGCAATGTTAATGAAATAAGAAAGAATGTAAAAAGCTTAAAAGAGGTGGATCAAGCCTCAACCATTTATCCAACATGATGTGGATCAGATATAGGCTATTTTTTTAAAATTGCACGCTCACTCTGAGGCAACAGAACTTCAGACTATTTGTTGGGTGAGTAATCCAAGAAGGTGAGACACATATGTACACTTGGTTGGTATGTGCTCACACATATATGAGTGGCTAAGGGAAATTCATGCCTTCATTTAGCTTCCCGTAAAGCCATACCAAAGTTATACCTCTTGATAAATTTCATAAGGCACCATTCAACAATGATATTTGAGCTTCGTTACGTAAGAAAAGCTTTGTATGCTTGAAACTCATGAAAAAACAAGATGGCTCCATAGGCATGCAAAGTGTGTTATGCAAGGTGGCCATATAACTGATATTGTTAATGAAAACTAATGTACGGTACACTCAAAGGGATTTTTCTTATTTCATGTAAGGTCTCTTCTTCAAGAACATTGTACCTAATATCTCCAAGAGAGGAAAATTCAAAGAAATATCATGCTCTCAAAGGAAATAAAACACAATGACAGTTAGTTTTATGATCATATATGAATAAGAAGATCTATTTAATTCAAATTCAAACAAGTAAACGCAACATATACCCTGGGAAAACCCTCCACTTGAGGGAGAAAAACCTAGCAACAATATATCACTTATATATTGAATATGAAACAATAATCTCCTTTACAATGAGGCCAATTATGAGGGCAAACAACAACACCAATATGATGTGACCTCTTGAATACAATACAACTCTTTTGATGACAATATATCGACCTCCTTTATGAACTTTGATCTGCTCTCAGAGAAATTCATACTTGCATGAAACTCGAACTATGAATGATGAATGTAATACAATGAATGAGCATCTCATATATATATATATATATATATATATATATATATAAAAGGTGGAGAGATCACGTCCCTTCAAGAGCATCATGTCAGCCTCAAATAAATTAAATAGCATGATAGGCTATATTGAATTTATTCCATCAAAGTCGTGGCTAGAAGGATGAGGCCCGAAGCTGTTCTAACATCAACACTCCCTCTCAAATAGGGAGGAATACTTCCAGCTAACCAATTTCATGAAATGACATCCATAATGGCTACACCCAAATGTGAAGGGAGCTCATCATGGAGTCTCTCAACATGATATCAACCATCATGGCTACTCCCATGTATGGTAAAGAATATGTGCACAAGTGCCCATCATAGAATCACTCAATGCGATGTCGTCATCTCATCATGAGTTTCACCATGGCCACTCCTAGAGGGTGAATGAATAAAAGTACAAGAAAATCATCACAGACTCTCTCACGTGATGTTGCCATGGAGTCTCTCAACATGAAATCCAACATGGCTACTCCTAGAGGGTGGAAACAAGGGATTTCACCTCAAATTTCTCTCATAGAGAAAGATGCATTAAACAAGGGCTTACGCCTCAAATTTCTCTCACAAAGAAAAATGCATTAGACAAGGGCTTGCACCTCAAATTTCTCTCACAAAGAAAAATGCATTAAAGAAAATCTCAGATGATCACTGAAGCTGAGTCTCCCTCTCAACTAGGGATTTATTCTCCACAATTCCAAGCTTGTCTCGAAAGTACACAAACTTTACTCTAGAGAGAGGCTTGGTGAGAATTTCAGTCGTCTGCTCATCAATGCTAATGTACTTCAACTGGATAGCTTTCCTCGATACCATATCTTAGATATAGTGGTATTTGATCTCAACATGTTTGGTTCTATCATGAAACACTTGATTGATAGAAAGCTTCACACAACTTTGATTATCACAAGAATGACAATTGGTTCCAATGATTGTCCAAAAAATCCTATAAGGAGCTTTTGAAGCCATACTGCTTCTCAAGCTACCATACAAGCTACAATGTACTTGGCCTCTACAGTGCTCAGTGCCACTGAAGACTGCTTCCTGCTACACTAGGAGATCATCTCAAAACCCAAAAAAAAATAAGATCCAAAGGTGCTCTTCCAATCATCAACACACCCTACCCAATCAGAATTAGAATATCCATGTAGCTTCAAGTCCTTCAAGTCCACACTAGAAGAATATCTAAATCCATACCCAACTGTGCCATGCAAGTATCTCTAGACATGCCTTTCTGCAACTAGGTGTACTTTCCTTGGTTCACACAGACTAAGTGCACTCATTGCATAGAAAATATCTAGTCTAGTATTTACTAGATACATCAACAATCCAATCAACTACCTGTACATAGTAGCATCCACCAGATCTGAACTAGCTGTAGCCTCCTTTAGCTTCTGAAAATTGGTTTCCATAGGTGTAGACATGTATTTGCAATCCATCATTCCAAATATCTTCAAGATGTATATTGTATACTTCCCTTGACTCAAAATGATCCCATTAGGCCTCTGCCATACTTCTAAACCAAGGAAGTAATGCATGTACTTAAGATCCTTCATTTCAAATTTAGAAGCCAACTCCTTGCATTTGATAATGAGGTGTTCTTCTCCAGTAATAAATAGATCATCAACATAAAGAACTAAGATCAATGCTTCACCATAAATTACCTTGAAGTATAGGTTTGAATCAACATCATTCTTGGAGAATCTAAAGCTCAGTGCAGGTATCGATCAATCCTCTCATACCAAGCACGAGGAACTTGCTTAAGGCCATACAAAGCCTTCTTCAATTTGGAAACATGAGACTCTTTCCCATAAACCTCAAATCCATCGGGTTGCTCAATGTATACCTCTTCTTCAATTACACCATTTAGAAATGTTGTCGTCATGTCCATCTAGTGTAACTTCCATCCTTTAGCTACTACAATAGCAATGATAGTCCTAATGGAGGTATAATGAGCAACTGGAGAAAATTTTTCCTCATAGTCTATTCCCTCTTTCTAAGATAACTCCCTATCCAAAAATCTAGCCTTGTACTTCTCAATGCTTCCATCATCCACATGCTTCATCTTGAATAGCAACTTAGAAGATACAAAAAAAATTCCTTTTGGTCTAGGTACTATATCCCAAACATC
>VDFB02360321.1:0-28545 GCA_007258455.2 Sequoia sempervirens
TGGTCATAAGTCAATTGAATGTAGAATTATGTTTGTCAATGTAAGGAGTGTTAAATGCTACACCTATGGAAGATTTTGGCATATTGATAATAAATGTAGATCAAAAGAAATCAATGGAATGAATGGTCTAGAGAAATAAATTATGTGTGTTACAATTGCATCAGATTTGGTCACATTGCAAGATTCTACAGGAACAAAAACATGGATAGAAGAGGTCCGGTATACAAGGGTAAAATTTCACAGAAAGATGATTAAGGAAAATGGAATGTGACTGTGGAAGAAATAAGAGATTAGATGAAGAAAACATGGGTAAGGAAGAGTGAATATAATGAAGGAAATAAGCCCGCACCAGAAGCAGCTTCTGGTAATTCCTCCAGAAATTGATCTTAGGCCATTGGCCTAGGGGGAGATTTTCAAGAAAACCCTTTGTCCCCCTATTAGTAGTTGGCACCGAAATGCAAGAAATTGTTAGTAGTTGTGCTAATAGTTTACAATTGTATTGGTGATCACTTGTGCAGAAATTTGTGAAGTAGAAGGTCTATAGATGAATTCTTCTTTTATTGTCTGAGAAAACAGAGTATCCAGAACACCTAGGGAAAAAAATTTAATGTGGTAAAATGGTTAGGTGTGGGAGTTATAAAAGGGTATTTGAAACCCTCTTTTGTCACCTTGCATTGAATAAGGATAGAAGAAGAGCCTCTACAATATAATTTCGAAGAAGTAAAGTAAATTCATCGACGAATTCGTCAAGTATTTCAGCTAGAATTCTCACTTAATTTGGTGTTTCGTAGAAACTTGTTTTGTACTAAAAGGAAAATGAAGCGAATCAAAGGAATGGTGAATTTAGATGAATATAGCAGTGAGAAGATTAGGGATGTGAGAAATATGTTGTCGACCGATGAATTGAAATGGCTTGAAGGTGTGAAACACTAAAGTTTGGACATTTGGAGTGAATTTCCCTATTTTGATAATGTGGAAGTCGTTAGGTTTATCCTGAATAGATTGAATGATGAAATTCTAACTCTGGATAAACCCTATCTCATTTCGAAAGAGGTGATTAAGAATCTAACTAGATTATGCGATGTTGGGGATATATAAAAAATAAAGTCAATTCAGAATAAGGAAGTCAAAACCCTAACCAGAGTAACTAGAAATCAGAGGGCTTTGATAATTTCAACAATCAAAGATCTGATAATAAGGTACATTATCCATGGAATCTCATACAAAATCTTTTTTAGAAACAAGGAAGGTGCAACTTCTATAGGTGAATCTTACATCTCTCATAAAATGATAATGGAGGATCATGATTTTGACCTATGCAGATTTCTAAAAGATCAATTGATGGAAAATGTGTAACTAACAAAGGAGGTAGATTACCCTTTCAAGTTTGGTACCTTGGTCATATGTCTTATGATGTATTTTTTGAATTGCTTGCCATAGATCAATAATGTTGTATGGAAAGAGAATGAACCAGTTTGTAAAAAAAAATTTGAACATTCTAATACTTTGAAAATTGCAAGCAAGAGTATGAAAATTTATTTAAAGAATTTCTACGAAAGTATGGAGCAATTAGCATCTCCATTCTGGTAAGAGCACTTGAAGTTATATCTTCTTCTGGTGAGATGGAAAGGAAGAAGAAAAGACCACAAGAGATTGATGATTACACTCCTCCGACACACAAGATTCCAAGAATTGAAGGAAAAGGTAAAGAAAAAGTGATTGTGGACATACCAGATGAAGAATCTGATGAGTACACTCCAAGGGAAGAACTAGAATCAGTTGAACCATGTAGTAATGGTAGAAGGAAGTGAAGAAGAAGGTGTTTTATGTAAAGTAAAGATATTGTAACTTGTTCAAGAGAAAGATGGGATGCAGAAAATTGCTGACATATGGTCTGATAAACCCTCATATGAGTAGGACCTAATCAAGAGCACACTAAGTGCTTATTTTTTACGCAATAACATTGAATTGGAGATTTTTCACAATGTGTTTCCTAAAGAGATGATTGAGTGCATTAAGGAAGACATGGTCTCTAAGTCCCAGGACAGTTGGGAGATACAAAGATAAGTTGGAGCAGATTGAAACTAAGTTGAACAAGATTGGTCAAGATTATAACATGTTTCAAGATCAGGATGGTGCAGTCAAGAAAAGGATTCAAGAGTTGTATTCTGAGCATACAAAAGTTCAAATCACCAGAAACAACCTTGTGGATGCCTTTTAGAAGGTGAAGGATTTAATCGAATGCAGACTAGAGCAGTTAATTGAGGTTCTAAGGAAAGGAGAGAAATTAGAAGAGGCAATCACAATTCTAAAATCTCTCATCCAGATTATCAACCAAACATCTGAGAACAACAACTTGATCTTAATCATTGGGATTTCAATAGAAGCTTGGAGGAAATTTCTTCCGGAAATAAAAGATAAGTACATGATAATTTTCTGACTCGAGTGGCAGTTGTATTTCTTCAAATTTTGATCCAATTTTTGAATTAGAAAGGGGGGAGATCCAAATTTTGTTTTTCATTGATGTCAAAGGGGGAGAGAGAGCAGTGAAAAATTCCTTATCATTCTAAGGGGGAGTTGTGTTTTGAAATTTTGAACTCTGGCAACATAATCATATTGGTTCTAACACTTAGTCATTTTTCACTAAGTGTTTCCATCAATGCCAAAGGGAGAGATTGTTGGAATATTTCTTCTAGTGTTGTCATTGATGGAAACCTAAGTCATTATTTCGGTCCGTAGATCAAGATTTGTTCATAATAGCGGGTAGAGTAAAGAATAGAGTATTACTGAAAGTGTGAATGAAGAACAAGGTATCTAGTTAGTATGTCAATATGTATGCTTCACCGGATTATCATTTTGAGTTGTGGATCTCGGGGAAAGTTGTTAAGTATCCATTTTATCCTATTGTTAATTTTTGTGATGTCCCATTAATTGGTGTATAAGTTAGAAGATCCGACAGGATGATTTTCTATTTATTAACTCACAGAGGCCGACTTGATGTATGTAGTGTGTCGGAGATGTATAAGGAGTAATTGTTTAAATGTTTCTATGTTCGAGCATTTTGATTTGGGTCCAAAACATAGCATTAGCTGACTTTGATGGGTACACATCAAATATTAAATGTGGATTGATCCGACTATTGGAAAATATTTTTATTTTGTTGAAGCCAACATGAAGCGACTAAATATTTGATAGTGAACATATATAAATGATCAATTATATCATTTTGGTGTGCGAATAAGGTGTGTTGATGTGTGTTGTGAATATCAAAAGGGTGATTGAGCGATTATGCACAGTTTCACTTGTGCATTAAAGGTTTTATGATGCAAGTTAGAGCAAAGTAGAGCAAAAGTGTAGAATCAGTCAGAAGGACAGAAGATTGTATATTGATTCTAACCAGAACTATAATCAAGCATTTGTAGATGTTACTTTCTCAATTCAAATTTTTGTTTTAATCCAAATATATTGTAAGGTAGTGATCCTTCTTGATTTTGAGAAGTGAGCTCTAGGTAGTGTGTCTGAATGCATGTGCATTCCCCTTTTTCTTCATACTTTTAACAGAGTATAAATTGTGGATTAACCTCCACCATGGTTTTTCCCCTAACAAGGTTTCCACATAAAAATATTGGTGTTATGGTGTTTTTATTTTTTCCTTCATGTGATTACATCTTTAATTTTATTTAAATGTTGTAAATGGTTTAAGAATTTGGATTGTAATTTAAATATTGTTGAACACTAGTTCACCCCTCCTCCTCTCAGTGTTCCTTGAGTCAAACAACTATTCTAGTTCTAAAACATATGCTCTTTTATGTAATTTTCTCTTGAATTATAAATGGAATGGTTAATAATCTTTTCATTTGTCTTTAGCTATTTTACTTGAATGTGTGGGTATATTTTTTGCTTCAATTCAAAGAATTGATTAAAATGTTGAAATAAGGTCGCAGGTTTGTGAGGGAAAGGCATCAGATCGATAAGTAGTTGTGTTATAGGCATAATGAGTTGAATATTTCAAGGTAGTATGTCAATAGTTCACAAATTACTAAATTAAATTGCTAATGAATTACTGGTTGTTGCAAATATGAATTCATTATCCCGATAGATAAGACACTGTCCTTTTCATTAGGTTATCTTAATGACAAGTGAGTTAGTAATGCACTTGATGTAGGGCTTGGGATTAGAATAAAAAATAAATTATAAAATTTTAATTACAATGCACAAATCTGAAGTATCCTTTTATTCCTTGCAATAGATGATAATAGGTTGAAGGTCAGCCAAATCTTTAACAACTAATGTCTATTTGCAGTTGTAGGAATTTATTTATGTATTGAAATTTCCTTGATCTAGTAAATATTACATGAACGTATGTAGGATTACCCTCCTAGGTTTCACAAAGCCTGAAGTGAAGAAGTAAGGGCCTCATAATCCTTACTTGTGTGTTGGACAATCCTTATCCTTGCTAATAATTGAATTCTAGTAGATTCATAGGTGATTGGTAAGATCAAGTTTGGTTCATAAAAAAGAACCAACATATAATATAATGATTTAAGCCTTGAAAAGTTTCATTTAAAGGATTCCAATTGAAGAGGGTTTGATCAAACCACCTTAGATCAAACGCCCTTCGATCGAACCTCGCTAGTTTTAAACCATACCTATAATGGAGTCTCCTTTACACCTATCAAAATGCTGATAAACAACCACTTTTGATTTACCTTTTTGGGGGATCAAATGAATTCATTTTTAAAAAAAATTGTAAGTATGTAGTCCGTATTATAAGCTTCCCAAAAAGTATAATTTTAAATATATTTAATTTTATTATTATATTTTTTTAATTTTTGTGAATGTAGGTTTTTCACCAAAAATCAAGCTCTTTATTTTGCACGTGGAAAAATAGCAGATTATCAACAAAATTTCTAAAAAATATCTATGCACTAGATATGTATGTCCCTGGTCTAATAAAAATAAATAAATTGAATTTCAATACATACAAAAAATTTATGTTTTAGCCAATAAATCATGTATGAATTATAATTGGTCTGACTTTCAAACTTAATTAAGACAAAAATATTCAATGAAATGCTATGAAACAAATTGCATGCACTAGATATCATAGTTACAAATATAAATTTGAAAAAAATAGAATTTTATCCTTCATAGAAAAAAGTTTGTGTTAGCTAGTAACGCCACTCTTTAAAAATGGTGTTTACTATTAAAAACTAGTTTTCGAAGGAGATGGAAAAATAAGTGCAATCTGATTCCAAAATTTTTAAAATATGTATATAAATTTAGAATCTATAAACGAAATGTCACAAATCACTAGTTTGCATCATCTTCAAATTCCTCATGATTTAGCTGTTATAGGTGCTCAAAAGTGAAGATTTAGTTAAAAAAATTAAGTTCAATGTCCAGTTTGGCCAAAAGTTGTAAACCAATATTGTGGGATCACCAAAAAGATATGATATGAGAATCATAAACAACCCTTTATTATATTTATTCAAAAGAGACTATGTACAATATTAGAGAGTATGATAAATTGATACTAAAATTTAAGATAATACACAAAGTATTGAGTCATCTGTTGCTATTATAAAGCAAGATTACAATATTTCTTCTTTGAGTTTTAGAGGACTTAATTGTACAACCTAACTCTATAAAAAGGCTTTCAAAGACTAAAAATAAAAACCCTTAGAATGAGGCTCATAATTCCCTTTTATAGACACTAGGGAAGCAACAAGCAAAAAGCCTCACTACACCAATTAGTCACTAGAAGATAAAAACCCAAGCGATGTTAGTATTTACATAGAACAAAAAGATATTACAAAAGGAAATAACTACCCAAAAAGTAGTTAGAGATATTCAAAGAATTAAATTCAACATAGGGAGATGATCTTCTCAAAATTGCTTCTTGTAGGTGATAGGACATATCTAACATTCCCTACCTAACAATCCCAAGCAATAGTTATACATGGTTGTTGAAGACAAATTGAAATGAAACTCAAGTTTCATCACTTTACTCTTCCATGTCTTCAATATATCCTGCTAACACGTCCATCCTAAGTGGTAAAAACTTTTTGAACCTCTCTAAATGATATTTGTAATCATTTCCAATCAAAATTTGCACCATGTTAGGAAAACCCAACAAACTGTACTCAAATTTTGTAAGTCAATCTATACATAGGTTTAACTGATCTGCATCCACCTCTCCTTCTTTATTAATATTACTATACATGGAGTGAGAAGATTTGGAAAATTTGACTTCCACTCCCTAAAAGGCATAACCTCACCTTCCTCATCCAAAATCGGAGGCATGAAGAACTCCTAAAAAACCTTAATTGTATCCAACTCCCTTTTCATGAGGTCTCTATATCTAGTATTATGTCTAACTATGTCATCTAATAAATCTGACTTGTTCAAAATGTTAGATACTAAGACACTATCAGAATTGGGGTTGTTGAAAGCAATATTCAATAATTTAGCCCCATGGGACCAACTAACTTGGAAGTACCTTAACCTCATACATGCTTGATTATGGCTAGAGAATGCATTTCTCAGTGTGGTGTAGTTATCTCATAATTTATCTCATAATGCACTTCTTACTCCTCTTCCTGATGATGAATTACTGAGTGTGAATCGAAATGTTGATCTAAATAAAAATACACAGTTAAATCCATAAGCTCTCAAAATGAAAGAAATAATTCTTGAAAACCTATACCATAAAATATTGTCAATTAGATCAAATACCTTCTTCACAAATCCTTCTTTTGTTGCTCTATCCTCTATCTTTCTTTGCTTCAATTATTCCTTCAATCCCTTGATCTCAAGGATAGAATTATTCTTATCATATGAGGCTTGAGCTTCACTTATTTTTTTGTGGAGAGGGAAATAGCCTTGTATTTATTTGTTGTTGCAACCTCTAAGTTAAGGAATTTTCCTTATCTATATCTCCTTGCAACTTCTTGATAGTAGCCTTAGTGAGGAGGATTGCATTAACTATAAGAGAAGCTTCTTGTGTAGCACTTGTATCCCTAACTCTCCTTATAACTATATTTCCTATGATATCGTTGGGGTTATTGATAAATTGGGGTTTATTGGTCTTTAGGGAAATTTACCAAATTGCTAAGGTCTCATGCCCTGGGTGAAACCCTAAACCAAAATATAATGCTTGTTCCTACTCTTTAGAGCTCAAAATTGGATTATCACCATCATGCCTTCTAATTTTATCAAATACAATAATAGAAGACATGTCTCATCCTGGTAGAAACAAACATCCTACATTCTTTGCTAGCTCCCTACCTCTTTGAGGAGTCATGGCTGCCATTTCAGCCTTGACATTCCCCAAAAATCCTCAATTATTTCTTTTTTTTTCCTCCTCATAGAGGTTCATATCAAAAATATTTTATTTTATCTCCTCTCCCTTGTTATTGATGACTTGTTATTGAGTTCTTGAACTCCTATGTGGTGATGAATTGTTCATCTTTCAAGAATTGCTTGCAACTATATTCTCTCATGTTATCCACATTCTACCCATTAGTTTGAAAATTGATGACTATTTTGTCATCTAGGGGTATTTCAATTAAAAAACTTAGAGGGAGTAGCATTTATTGTACCATGAGGGCTTCCCCATTTAAAACTCATCTGGAAAAATTGGATAGTTTTGATGGGTGTTTTTGCACTTCTCAACACAGAAAATGCACAAGGGAAATACCTCTCTTGAAAGGTGAAATATGCAAAGTTCTAGGTTTCAAAAAATCACCCCAAGGTCTCTCGGGTGTCAGGTCATGAATTACAAAAATAGCTCAGTTGATTGATGTGATTTGTTGGTAATCACAAAGGGAATTTATGGTTGGATAAGCATGGAGGGAATTGGATCTGCTAAAGGGAGTTTTATAAGCTCTGGAAATGTGGTATAACTACTACAAGTTCAAGATAGTAGTCTAACACTCCATGTTTGTCATCAAATTTAGCTATATGGCGATGCTGGAACTTTACTTTAACTTCAATTTTCAAAGAAAATTCAAAAGGGAAAAGGGATGAGAAATTTCCTAGACCTACAAGTAATGTTGAACAGTAACACTGAAGGATGCTATAGTGGATAGCCTTCCCAAAACTAAGTTCCACTTAACCAAGGACTTCCTACAGTCTCATAAAATTAGTGCAATCTTCTAAGGTCTGAAAATTTTCAACCATTCATTCACCATTAAGCATTAAAAATAGATGAACCTTAAGTGCAACAATGAAATACTACTTAGACTAACTTTACACAATTGTTTATCATCAATAGACAACAAAAAGTATGAGCAAGGAAGACATCAACACCATAACATTCTTCACCATTAAAGTGCAACATATACTAACAACTAAGAGAAACTTAAAACTAGAATAGAAAAGCTAAAATCTAATATTGGGAGATTGAATCATGCACACATGTGAAGAAAATAGAAGAATCCACCAAAATAATGCTATTCTCATTAAACTTCTGCAGCATGCCTTTACACAACAACTCAACTCTCTCTTTGAAAATGAGAGGAGACCCCTATTTATAGTTTTCCAAAAGTAAAATGAATGGTCAATATTTACTTTCATTGTGTGGCTTAGATTCATTTTACATTAGGGATTCACCTACCCCCAAATATATGACAATATAAAATACTTGTTTGTCTTTTTCCCTATTTTGTCACCTAGTGACCTTGGCACTATAGCAGTTTTGTCCTATACTAGCTACCATCCTTTGTAGCTACTTTGACAAATATTCATCATCTATGATGGGCTTTCTAGCTTATCTTTGAGCACCTACATATTCTACAAACTTTCCAAACATGGCTACAAGCTTCCTTTCCTCAGAGAGCTTGGATTTGAGGATCTGTAAGGACATCCTCTTGATTCTTTCTATAATCTCTTGTCTATTTTCTATATAATTTGTGGCAGCCTCCTGCATTCACTCAGTTCAAATAAAGGCTCTTGTAGTAAAATCCATGAATTCTGGTGATAGGGTTCCACCAACTCTTCACTCCATTTTTTGGTGGAATAAAGGATTGACCTTTTTGCATCTAGTTCCAGGGCGGGCACCTCAAAATCAATCATTAACTTTAGATAGTTAGCACTATTCGCTTGGTGCTCAAAAACCCATCCATGATCGACCTCAAGATTGTGCAAGACCTTTTCCAAGAATTCCTTTCTATATTCTAGGTTCATCAACTAGGTTTCTACCAACCAATGATCTTCATTTACGATTCCCAGTTCCTTCTCACAAATATCTCGTTAAAGCTTGAGGATGCACTCTAATTTAGGATGAGTGATCCTATACATCTCTGGGAATTCCTTACATGTGTTCATCATACTTTTTATGTCCTTCTCTAGGATTCTATACTTGTAATACATGGCGACTGCATGGTCAATCCCCTTATCACCAGTGGATACCACCATATTGAACCAAGCAAACATAGACTTGGTCCAGTTCTTCCTCATTTCCATCTTTCTAATATATTCCTTGGAAAGTAGTTAGGGAAGTTCTAATGTTTCCACCAGAGTCTCCTCTTCAGTAGATGTCCATTGCTAAATATAGGTGGTGAGATCCACTACTTGGGCCTTTAGTTCCTCCTTAGTGGACTGATCTTTGTTCATTTGCTACATAATGGTAGCTATGGACCCTTGAAATTCATCTATCTTCTGCTCATAGGTTGTTGGGCCTAGGTTGATCATTGATATGTTGTAGCCAACACCCATATCTTTGTCTATCATTGGGGTGGAAACTTGTATCATTCGGGAGCCTGAGGCATCCATTTTGATGTGGGAGCATACTTTGGTCTTCTTCTCTTTTCTTGTTCTCATTTGGGCCCTTTCCAAGATTTCCTCTAACCTTGCCCTTGGTTCAGCAACCATAAGAGCCTTCTTCCTTTCCAATTGGTGTTCTAGCCAGTCAAGAATTATAGTTTGATCTTTGGGTGATTCATGATCTCCTTCCTCTTTGTCCTGCTCTCTCTAATGTCCATCCTCATCATCACTGAGAATCCTTCCATCATCATTTTCCTCCTCCAAGCCCTCTATTTGTATAGACTTTCCTTTATCTGGATCAATAGGAGATATATTCTCTCTAGTGATGTTTGGCTATTGTTGAGAAGCCCCTTTAACTCCTTCAAGTTAGACCTCTCTTTATTTTATGCTCTCTTCTTCTTCCTTCTCTAACTCTTTCTATGGAAGAACTTCCCCTTCTCAATTCATTACTTCTTGTCTCAAGCCCTCATCTTGGCCGGTTCATGGAGGCTCCTCGAGGATCTTCACATCTGTATCAATACCTACTTTCTCTTCTTTAAAAGGATGCTCCTCAGGATTTTCCTCTTCACTTACAACCTTATGTTCCTGGAGCACTTCTTCTTCCTAATCCAAGGTGTAAACCTCATAGGGCTCATCAATTTGGTCATTTCCTTCACCTTTAGGACTTTTTTATGCTTCTTCATTAGAGGCCTCCTTATCAATATTTACATTCAACCCTCCCCGGGTGCTCAAAGTAGTCATCCCTATCAAAATCCCCAAGATAGTTGGTGATGTCTTTTATAGCCTCTCCTTGTTGTTCCATGTCTTGCTATCCATCTCTTAATTTTCATTATGACTTCCATCTTGGTGGTTCAATAGGGACATGGGAAGAGGTAGGGCAAGAAAAGTGGAGCCATTAGGGTCTAAACCTTGGGGTTGAGGATTACCCTAAAGAGTTACTCAGGTACATTTTGCATATATGTCGTGAAGGAATGTGGTAGAGTGGGAATTTTCATAGTGGTTCCAATATGGAAGGATGCAAATTGGATAGAGTAGGAAAGGAAGGCAAGAGTGAGGAAGTTGATAGTGGGTAAGTAGTAGAGGAAGAAGAATCTAATACTACCACTAGGGCGATCAAAAAGGTGGAATAAAGTTGGATAAAGATGTCCACATCAAATGGAGATGAAATAGGAAATGATTGGGTCAAAGGAGGAAATGGAGTGGTAGCAACAATGGTAGCGGGGATGGAGGTGGTCAGTGGTGGTGAGTGAGGCCACTCAGACTCTTTTTCCTCAAGCAGGGTTTCCTCCTCCTAGATAGTCTGTATTTCTAACACAAAGGTCCCTATTCTCTCCTTCTTTGGTGGAGGTGGCCCTTTTGTTGTCTTCCTTGCATAAACCTTAGGCTTGGGTTGTCACTTTGATGCCTCCTTTCACTTTCTGTATCTTCTAGTAGGTGGGGATTTAGGTGCCTCATCAAAGGGTTTTGCAGTAGTAGCACTATTAGTCTCACTACTTATTTCATCTTTGAGATCTCCATACATGAGCTCAACACCTTGCTCCTTTAACTGAGAAATCTCTCTTCCAGCCATTGTTTTGTTCTATTCTCCACAATACAAGTGAGAATGTCTAGGTTAGTGACTTCTTCTTTGGAACAATTTATCACCGGCAAAGGTGCATTCATCAGGTAACCATATCTTTCATCTATCATGTTGTCATCATCGACAACCTGGTCTGGCACTAGAATAAATTGATTGACTTTATGAATGAGGGGATCATTCTCATATAATGGCACATTCACACCTCTTTATCATCCTTGCAGTTGGCCCAGAAATCCTTGAAGTGAGGGTGATGAGCATACTCTCTCCCAACCCACTTTTTTAGCTTTCCCTTGGGGTCTACTCTTCCTCTATTTGTATTGGTGCAGTCAAGGATGGAGGGTCTAGGAATAGAACTATCCAACCTTGCAGCAAGAGTAAGCATAATGGAAACTTAATGAATAAGAGCATAATCACATATGGAAATATAGATAATGATCAATTATTCACTGGCAACATGCCCTGCCTTTCGACTTACAAAATCATATAATTACAATATGATATGGCATTAAGCCTAGATATACAATGTGAGTTGAAACCCTTGAAAACCCTAGATATTTATTCCTAATTCCTTGATTTATTCCTAATGCAACTACATGATTCCTATATATATCATTCCCAACTCCAAAAAATGTCTATGTTGGCCTCAAGAGGTCTTAAACCTCGAAATTGATGAAATGTGTGAAGGTTGGCCAAAACATATGATTTTCCTTTGATCCTTGGGAAAACATGATGTAGATTAGAACTAAGTTTCCTTGATGAATGTAAATCCTTATGAAATGGTATCTTGAGCTCCACAAGTCATGGGATAGGTCTGCACACTTGAAAAGCCAAGATTGTTCAGTGAATGCTTTCTATCCAAATACAACTGATATTCTGTTAGCGATAACTTCATTCTAGAATCTCTAAAACACTTGAATTCTAGATATTATGTAGATGTTTCCATGAAGATCATATATCTTGCTCCATGAGCTCTAATATTATAATGTGGTATGAAACATTGAGACTTGGTCTGACAAATAACTACTAAAATTCAAACATGAATGTAGATATTTTTGGTTGATGCAAGATAACTTGAAACCTGGGATGCTCTTGAATCAGAAACTCAAGGTTTGAGAAAAGTGAGCCTCTCACTTTCCTGGGGATAGAGGAAAACCAATTTCATCCATCTCATCCTGAGAAATCCAGATGAATCTTCTTTCGATCTTCCTTTCCATCGAACTAGATATTCCTTGTATTGCCTCCTTCTAGTACTGCATCCAACTCTACTATTTATAATCTCTTCAATTTCCTCCAAATGATGTGTTATCTGGTCTAGCAAACCAACTTCTCTATTCTCTAGAGACTCTCCTTCATGATACAGGTATAGGTCTGCAATGTTGAATATAGGTGATATGCCAAATTCCTCCCACAGTTCCACTTCATATGCATATCCAAAATAAAGCATCCTAATGATCTTACAAGGTCCAAACTTCTTCATCTTCAACTTATTATATGTCCCAATTGGAATTATTTTTTTTCTCAAATATACCATCACTTCCTCTCCTATTGCAAACTCCTTATGTCTTCTCTTCTTATCCATTGTCTCCTTGTAGGTGTTGGATGTTGTGGTTGTGTTGCTGATATGTGGTTGTCATTGATGTCAACACTATTAGCATTAATTCATTTGAAGTTTTATATGTCGAGGATATTGAGAAAATTGTAATGGAATAAGTTGCAGGTTGTCAGTGTTGAAGTGAAGTTCAGTATGTCAGTTGGTGAGTTCATTACATTGATGATTAGAGTTTGTGGACTAAAGGGTTTGTTGTTGAATGTATCACTTCCACGTGAAGATTTGATCCAGTTATGAAGATTTATAATCTAACAGTTTTTTTGTTGCTTCAGTTTGTGTTCATGATTGAAGATGATGCGATTTCAATTAGTTCAGTTGCTGCAAATGCTTCTATGGTGATACATGATGTTTTTGGATTTTTCTAGCTCATGGTCTATCTTTGTTACATGTCCTCATTGATCGTTGTGCTTGTGGTTGGCGATTTTCTCTTGCATGTTCATGTTTTTCTTGTTCTTGGCTAACATGGTGTTTGTAGCATGTTGTGGATCTTTGAGGAGTGATTAATTGAAGTGCTTTCATGTTGGAGATGTTGATTTGGGTCTTCACTAAGTTCTGGCCGATCTTGGTTGATTCACATTAATAATCTTTAATGTTTTGGGCCAATAGTCTATATTCATTTTATCATTTTGTTGAAGCCAACATTTAGGGATGAAATTTCTTGTTGCAGATATATAAGAGCAATTTTTTATTCGAATTGAAGTGTGCTTCTATGTGTATGTGTGCAAATATTTATCTAAAACATTTGAATGAAGAGTAGAGTGTGAAGAAGAGTGAAGGATTGTTCATGTGCTTAACTAGAACTATGATCAAGCATTAGTAGATGCTAATTTATCAATTCAAATCCCTACGGATGTAATCTGATTCTTTCTGTAAGACAGTGTGTCTTCCATTGGGCGGTTAGGCCTATTGTAATTGAGCAGTGAGCTCTAGCCAGTGTACTTGAATGCAAGTGCATTCCCCATATTTTCATTTCTTATAATTTTAATAGGGTATAATCTTGTGGACTGACCTCCACAATGGTTTTTCCCTTAACAGGGTTTCCACGTAAAAATCTTGGTGTTATGTGTGTTTTTTATGTGTTGATGATTTATGATTTCATGGTAAATAATAAAATTTGAGAATAAGGTTAATAAGTTGAATAAGTTTTAAATTTTCATGAAAACTGATTCAGCCCCCCTCTCATTTTTTTTCCCTTGTGTTCCAACTATTGGTATCAAATTAGGTTCCTTGGAAGAAGTTTAATAGCTTGAGGTGATCTGGGATGTCGACTTACAAGAAGGATAGTCTGAGATTTGATGGAATAAATTATTCTCTGTGGAAGACTTGAATAGAGTGTCATTTGAGATGCATTGGTGAAACCTTCTCGCAAATAAGAACATCCACGCCCAGACAGATAAACTGTTCATACCAAAAGGATTGTATCCATTAATTAGTTGTGAAGAATTTAACCAAAGATAATCTCTTAACCATCCCATTAAGTAAGTGGAAGACTCATTAAATTGAGCTACATTTCCCTGCCATAAGGTGATATGCTTCCAATGCCAATAGAAAGTAACCCATCCAATGGTATTCAACATCCAGAAAACTGCTAAATAAAAAGCATCCCAGGCTGAAATATCGCAAGTACCGCCCCGTCCCGGACCATCGCAAGGAAAACTATAACCAAAATCTTTCTTATCAGGCATTAGCTTAGAACCGCGTGCATCTAAAGCACCTTTGACTAAAATCAATGTAGTTGTATGCAAACCTAGAGCAATAGCATGATTATAAACCGATTGTCCTCCTAAACTAGAAGCTATTATAGATGCTATAATAAAACTTGGAAATATTCACGCTATCAATATCAAATAACTGAACCGAATTATATAATATTGATAACGTGGATAATTATCCTTTCCATATACTCACAAAGATTTTCATTGTTCTAGCCATAAAAAGTAATCTTGGAACCAAGCCAATTTTGGAGCAGCTTTGTGATAATGGAACCAACCAGCAAAAAGCATTAACGCTGCAAAATTGGCTTGGTTCCAAGATGTAGAATCCATGTTAAACCACCATTTAGCAGGGTTACTAGGACTTGGGTCTCTATCTTGGGCAGGACAACCGTTCTAAAAATATTAATGCATAATAGAAACATTATTATTTCCTATTATGATTATAACATTAATAATTATATTACTAATGGCAAATTATGATGTAATCATAATATCATAACTTATTGTAAAATATACCGGATAACAAAACTTAGACCGCCAAAAGATATTGCTTATTTTCTTATAATCGTGATGCAATTATGGTATCTATTATTAGCAATTTATCCTTAAGATGATTTTAATATTCTAATAATTTAATTGTGATTTATGAGGAATGTATATAAGTTATTATAAATATAGTAGAATTTCTATTACATTGCATCTAAAATAGGGAGTTTGTGCCTCTAAGAAAATACATGCCCAGTTGAGGTGTGATACAATTGCATCACGATGTCTCAGAACACGGTCTAAAAGATTGTTGTATTGAGTAGTCGGATCATAGTCCCTTACTCATGGAATGGATCAACATCCCGATCTCTAGGAACATAATGCCTTGGAATAAGCATGTGTAATCAAATGGAATATTTACCCATGGAATCTATCCCAGAGCTAAACATCATGTAACCTAATTGAGACATAGTAGAATAAGCATGGGTATAATCTTATTTTTTATACCTGATAATATTTAGAGCCATATTCGGACTTCTATGGGGTAATATTACCTGGTGCCCCATTGAAAATGGAGGATATGGGTTGGATCTCGACAATATGGAATTGGCAATTTCATGCTCATTTAATGTATCATATATTTAGGGTTTTTACTGCTTAGCACAAAATTGCCAATCTTTCCCTACATACCGTTACCGACACTCAATGGGAAGTACATTATAGTACATGTAACTATAAGGTATCATTAGTTAATAAGATATTTATAGTGCTATTCCTAATAGTTAATATTAGATTTATTTATAATAAGGGAGTTCCTATTACTAAAACCCCACTAGGTAATAGTTCCTCAATATCAATAATCGTGGATGTAATAAAAGATACATCGGTAGGGGAGCGTTCCGCCTCAGAGGGAAGTGTCTGCGTGGGCAGATGTGGACGAAGCGGAAGCGAGAATGTCGGCTTGAGTAACGCAAACATTGGTGAGAATCCAATGCCCCGAAAACCTAAGGATTCCTTCGCAAGGTTCGTCCACGGAGGGTGAGTCAGGGCCTACATCAGCCGAAAAGGAATTTTATGTGCTCTATGTTTTATTTTGGGTAGGATTTGAAATGGCTAATAATATAAAGATATAATCCAAGTGATAATCGCCTTGATATTAGTAAGTATAACCATCAATATATAGCTTTATAAATGATTCCTATTTCTATTGATTATGATGTATGTTATTGTTCTCATACCTAATTTTATTGTTATGGTTACCAATAAGCTCTAATAGTAGAAATAGAAACATTTTTGTTTGAGCCAAAGTTAAACCTTCCAAAGTGCTTCAAAAGGTTCCCTTGACGTAGGTCTGTCATGCTCAGACATAGATTCTCCAAATGGAGTCTCTATCACCCCAAAAGAATAATATGAGACTTCATACACCTCAAAGTTCATAGAGCGAAAAGAATTCTTTTTTGAGGTCCTCAGAGAAAATTCCATTGTGTAATAGGTATGTGCCATTCTAATGGTCCTACTACTACTATTGCAATTAGAGATGCTGAGTATAATATCGTGGCTAAGGAAGCATTGTTGAGTGTCTCTGACCGTGATTCTAAGATGACAAAATGTTATGGATCTGAAGACTACTTATGAGATTTGGAAAAATTTGGAAACCTTGTATGAAGGTGATACTATTGTGAAGATTGCTAAGTTCTAGAGTTTGAAAGGAAAATATGAAAAGTTGAGAATGGGTGATGATGAGAACATTACTATTTTTATGTAAAGAGTGAATGAACTTGTGTGTGGTATCAAATGTGTTGGTGGATAGATAGACGAATCAGAGATTGTTGCTAAAGTGCTTAGATCCTTGCTTGATTCTTACAAAGTCAAAGCTAGTGCTATTGAAGAGCTCCAAACTATAACATATGTAACCAGAGATATGTTGGTTGGTAAGCTTATTGCTTTTGAGTTAAGTGAATTTGGTGATTCCCTTCCTAAGGTTGAATCTGAATTTAAGGCTACTACTTCTAGAAGAGATAGACAAAGATATGATCCAGGTGAGAGTTCATCTAGAAAGAAATTCAAGTATGAGGATGAAATCAAACAAATTAAAGAAGAAGAAAGAGAGCTGGAAGAGATGGAAGCACTTATTGTCAAAAGAGTACCAAGAGGAAAAGGTAAGTATGAAGTAAAATTTCCTCTTAAATGTTTTTCTTGCAATAAGATAGGTCATTTTAAATCGAGGTGTCTAGAAAGAGCTCCTAAACCAAGACATAACAAGCCTAGATTTCAAAATAAGTGTTACTATGTTGTTGATGAAGGTGTGACAGATGATGAATCTAATAAAGGAAATAGAAGTGATGATGAATGGGTATTTATTGCTATCAAGGAAAATAATCATGTTTCTACCGAATCTACTAGTTGTACAAATGTGGAGAAATCCCTAGCTGCTCAAGTTGAAGAGAAAGATGAATGGGTGATTGAAAGTGGATGTTCACATCATATGACAGGAGATAAAAGTAATTTTGTAAGCTTGGAAATGTATGATGGTGGTCTTTGTGAGATTTGGTGATAATGTAGCTGGCGTGATCCATGGTAGAGGATGCATTTCTCTTGATGGTAAGCATAATACTGATGATGTCCTGTATGTGGAAGGATTCAAGCATAATATTTTAAGTGTTGGTCAGATGGTTGATAAGGGATATAATCTTTAGTTCAAGGATGGAAAGTGTATAATATTGAGTTCCAAAAATGTAATTGCATTAGGTACAAAAACAAAAGGTAATATCTTTCACTTGAGTGCTGCTAGTAAAAGTTGTTTGATTGCTCAAGTTGATGAAAGTTGGTTATGGCATAGGAGAATGTGTCATGTTAACTTTGATAATATTGTTAAGATAAGTTATACTAAGGCTGTGAGAGATCTACCTAAGTTGGTGAAACCCACTAATGCCATATGCAAGGAATGTCAGTTAGGAAAGAAAACTAGAATTTCATTTCGGAGCAAAAATCATTGTTAAAATGAATTGTTGGAGCTTATGCATACAAATTTGTGTGGTACCTCTAAGGTTAGAAGTTTACAAGGTTATAGGTATTTCATGTTACTCATTGATTATTATTCTAGAATGGTATGGGTTACTTTCTTAAGGGAGAAATTTGAAGCACTAGAAAATTTCAAGATCTTTACGGCTATGGTTGAGACAGAGACAGGTCTGAAGATTAAGCATCTGGGATCAGATAGATGTGGTGAATTCACTTCTGGTGAATCTAATTCTTTTTTTGAAGAACATAGAATTAAGAGACAATTATCTGCATCGCAAACCCCTCGACAAAATAGAGTTGTGGAAAGGAAGAACAGAACAATTGAAGATTTTACTAGAACAATGATGTTGGAAGGAAATGTCCCTCATATCTACTAGAGAGAAGTTGTGAGTACTTCTGTGTACACACTCAACTAGGTACAAATCAAAGGAGATACTGGTAAGACCCCTTTCGAGCTATGGACTGGTCAAAATCCTACTATTAAATATTTCAAGATATTTGGAAGCAAATGTTATAACAAGAGAGATGAAGATATAGGAAATTTTGATGCTAGGAGTGATGAAGGTATCTTTCTGGGTTATTCTACTAAAACCAAGGCCTATCATTGTTATAATAAAAGATTGAGAAAAATGGTCGAAAGTGCAAATGTCAAGGTTGATGAAGACTTAGGTACACCATCCAGAACCTGTGGATATGATTTTGATGATAGTAAAAACAAAGGAAAGAAAGTTCAAACTACAAATCAAAGTGAAAATTATTCCAATGGATTAGGAAAATCAAGAGGAAGAAGAAACTAGTGAAGTTGTAGAAGAGAGAACACAAGAGCCTAAAGTTGGGGAACATCCTAAGAAGACTTTGAGGTATGTAAGATTGAATCATTCAGAAGATCAGATTATAGGTGATGAGAACAAAGGTTTCCAAACTAGGAGAAATATTGCAGAAGAATACTGCTTGATTTCAGCCTACTAGTGTGAATAAAGCATGTAAAGATGAACATTGGGTTGAAGCAATGAAAGAAGAGTTAAAGAAAATTGAGAAGAATGATACATGGATTCTTGTTCCTAGACCTAAGGATAAGAATGTCATTAGAACTAAATGGATCTTTAGAAACAAGTTGAATAGGCAAGGTGAAGTGGTTAGAAACAAATAAAGACTAGTATGCAAAGGATATTCACAGATGGAAGGAATTGATTTTGAAGAGACTTTTTCCCCTGTTGCTAGAATTGAAGCTGTAAGATTATTTCTTGCCTGTGCTACTTACAAGAACTACAAGGCTTATTAAATGGATGTCAAGTCAACTTTTCTAAATGGTGAATTGGAAGAAGTGTAAATGGTGAATTGGAAGAAGTGTATGTTCAGCAACCTAATGGATTTCAGTTGACTAATAAGGGAGATGTGGTGTTTCGGTTGAAGAAAGCATTGTATAGACTCAAGCAAGCCCCTAGAGCATGGTATGATAGATTGGACAAGTATTTGTTGAAACTTGGATTTAAAAAAGGTAATGTTGATAGTAATTTGTATTTCAAGATTGATCATAATAAAGATTTGATTGTTGAAGTCTTTGTTGATGATATCATTTTTGGAGGAGATGATGGTTTGTGCATGAAGTTTGCTAATGAGATGAAGAATGAATTTGAGATATCAATGATTGGTGAGATGAAATTCTTTTTGGGATTGAAAATTACTTAGTTAGACAAAGGGATTTGTATATCTCAGACCAAGTATGTGAAGGAATTGTTGAAGAAGTTCAGTATGGGAGATTCAAAGCCAATCGGTACACCCATGGTGACCGGATGCAAGTTGACAATAGAAGATTGTTCTCTGAAAGAAAATTAGACTAGATACAGATCAATGATTGGTGGATTGTTGTATTTAACTCAAACTAGGCCTTATATCATGAATGTTGTATGTATTGTTGCTAGATTTCAAGTTGATCTGAAGGAATCTCATGTGACTACTATGAAGAGAATTTTCAGATACTTGAAGGGAATAGTTGACTTTGGCCTATGGTATCCTAAAGATGATGATCTTACTTTGAGTTCCTTTATTGATGTTGATTGGGAAGGAGATGTAAATGATAGGAAAAGTACTAGTGGTGGAGCATTTTTCTTAGGTAAGAAGTTGATTTCATGGTTAAGTAAGAAGCAAAATTCCATTTCCTTATCTACTGCAGAGGCCGAATACATTGTTGTTGCTAGCAATTGTACTCAAGTCCTGTGGATGAAACAAATGTTGAAGGATATTAGAGTTATGTATAATGAGCCTATTGCTATATTCTATGATAACTAGAGTGCTATTAACATATCTAAGAATCTGGTGCTACATTCAAAGACAAATCATATATCTATTAAGTTTCACATTTTTAGAGAAAAGGTGAGTGAAAAGGAAGTCAGACTAGAGTATGTGCCTACTAAGGAGTAGATTGCAAACATCTTTACCAAGCTATTTCCTAAGGATACTTTTGAGTATCTCAGAGGGAAATTAGGGGTGATTATCCCTCCTAATCATAACTAAGGATGCATTACATTGCATCAGTCTTTGCATTTCAAAGTCATATCTTGATATGGATTGATGTTGTGGTGGCTACTACTTAGGGGACTAGTCAGATGTTCAAATGTTTAGATATGTAGTTCAGAGTTTGTGTGGAGCTTGGAGATCTTTGTCATTGATGTCAAATGGGTAGAAGATCATGTGAAAAACTTGATAGAATCAAAGTTAATAAGGGGGGAGAAGATCATATGAAAGAGTTGAGGAAAAAATTAGTTAGAACCTAAGGGGGAGTAAGTGTCAAGAGTTAGTTGTGTTGATGGTGTTTTTCACATCATGTGTTTCCATCAATCCTAAAGGGGGAGATTGTTGGATGTTGTGGTTGTGTTTTTGATATGTGGTTGTCATTGGTATCAAAACTATTATCATTAATTCATTTGAAGTTGTATATGTCGAGGATATTGAGAAAATTGTAATGGAATGAGTTGCAAATTGTCAGTGGTGAAGTGAAGTTTAGTATGTTGATGATCAGAGGTTGTGAACTAAAGGGTTTCTTTTTTAATGTATCTAGTTTATCCACATAAAGTTTCAGAGATCCGCATGAAGATTTGATCGAGTTATGAAGATTTATATTCTGATAGTTTTTCTGTTGCTTTAGTTTGTGTTCTTAATTGAAGATAATGTGATTTTAGTTAGTTCAATTATTATGGATGCTTCTCTAGTGATTCGTGATGTTTGTGGATGTTTCTAGATCATGCTTAATCTTTGTTGCATGTCCACATTGATTGTTTTTCTCATGGTTGGCGATTTTATCTTGCTTGTTCATGTTTTTCTTGTTCTTGGCTGACATGGTGTTTGTAGTGTGTCGTGAATCTTTGAGAATTAATTAAATGAAGTTTTTTCATGTTGGAGATGTTGATTTGGGTCTTCACTAAGTTGTGGTCGATCTTGATTGATTCACATTAATAATCTTTATTATTTTGGGCCGACATTCTATATTCATTTTATCATTTTGTTGAAGTCGACATGTAGGGATGAAATTTCTTGTTGCGGATATCTAAGAGCGATTGTTTATTCAAATTGAAGTGTTATTTTGTGTGTATGTGTGTGAATATTGATCTAAATCATTTGAAGGTAGAGTAGAGTGTGAAGAAGAGTGAAAAATTGTTCATGTGCTTAATCGAAACTATGATCAAGCATTAGCAGATGCTAATTTATCAATTCAAATCCCTGTGGATGTAATTTTATTATTTCTATAAGACAGTGTGTATTCCATTGGGTGGTTATCCCTATTGTAATTTAGCAGTGAGCTCTAGGCATTATTCTCGAATGCAAGTGCATTCTCCATATTTTCATTTCTTATACTTTTAACAGGGTATAATCTTGTGGACTGGCCTCAACCATGGTTTTTCCCCTAATAGGGTTTCCACGTAAAAATATTGGTGTTATGTGTGTTTCTAATATGTTGATGATTTATGATTTCATGGTTAATAATTAGATATGAGAATAAGGTTAATAAGTTAAATAAGTTTTAAATTTTTGTGACAATTGATTCACCCCCCTCTCCGTTGTCTTCCCTTGTGTTGCCAACAATAGGCACTATTCATCTTCTCTGAATGCTTCTTGATTTGAGTATGCATTATTTCCATGAATCCTACAAATTATTTAGCCTTCGAACTTCTTTTATTCTCCAAACTAATATCCCTCAATTTTGTTACTCCTCTAGGTTGTTGTCTTATCAAAATTTCAAATGGTGTCTTCCCTATGCTTCGGTTTACTGAATTGTATTAAAATTTTGCTTGTAGTAGTATCAAGTCCAAATTTCCTATTTTACCTTTAGTCAAACACCTCAAAAATTTCTCCAAACTCCTATTTACCACTTCTGTTTTTCCATCTATCTATGCGTGAAACAGTAAACTATACTTCAATTTAGTCTTCATCTTCTTCCATAATTCTTCTAGAAATACCCAATGAACTTAGTGTCCTTGTCTAATACTATACTCTTTAGTAGTCCATGTAATCTAACAATCTCCTTGAAGAATAGGTCTGCAACATGTACTGTATCATTGGTCTTATTACAAGGTATGAAATGTGCTATCTTAGAAAAAATTTCCACAACCACAAATACAAAATCAAATCCCCTTGGTGTCTTAGGTAATCCCAACACAAAATCCATGATTATGTCCTCTCATGGTCTCTCCAGTATTATAAATGGTGTATACTTCCCAATGTTCTGACTGTTTCCCTTTACAACTTGACAAATCCTACAACTCAAAACATAATTTCTAACATCCTTATACAACTACAACCAAAAGTAGTTATCACTCACCAATGCTTCCATCTTATCAATTTGAAAATGTCCTGTTAATCCTTTTTAATGTTTTTCCTTGATCAAATTCTCCCTCATTAAACTTCTAGAATACATAATTTTTTTTTTTAACAACATACCTTCCTGAATGAAGTAGTCCAACCATTTCCTCCTATCTATTTCTATAGGTTCCTTGCAAGCTTTCCATGTCTCCACAACATCCATTTCATCCTTATATATGTGCTTCAGTTCCTCAAAACCCAATACTATAACTTTCATCTCTGTCAACAAAATCCTTCTCTTACTCAATGCATCTACAACCTTGTTTGACTTCCCACTATAGTGCTTCAACACAAATGTATAACTCTATAAGAATTCTACCCATATCATGTGTCTCTAATTCAACTTCACCTAACTATTCAAATATTGCAAAGCTTGGTGATCCGTATTTAATACAAACTCCTTAGGTAACAAGTAATGTCTCCACTTCTTCAAGGCCTATATAATTTCATAGAATTTCTGGTCATAAATTGAATATATCCTCATGGAATCATTCAATTTATCACTGAAGTAAGGTACTAGTCTCCCTTCTTGACTTAACATAACTCCTATTGTACTCCCACTAGCATCGTAGTCTACTTGAAATACTTTATCAAAGTCCAGTAATGCCAACACAAGTTGTTTTGTCACCTTCTTCTTCAACAACTCAAAACTCTTTTGTGCTCGAAATGTCCACTTAAATTCCTCCCAGTCACCCCTCATTGTCTTTGTCATTGGTGTGCAAATACCACTAAAATTTATGATGAACTTCTGGTAAAAAATTTCTAGTCCATGAAATGATCTCACCTCTCCAACACTCATAGGTGTAGGCCACTCAACTATTTCTCTAACCTTCTCAAGGTTCATCTTCAATCATTCCACACATATCACAAATACCCAAGAATCTCTTCAACACTTCATTCATTATCCTCATAAAGATACTAGGTGCATTAGTTAATCTAAATGGCATGACCAACCACTAATGCAATCCCTCATTTTTTTTTGAAAGTAGTTTTCCATTCATCTCCCTCTTTGATCATGATATGATGGTATCCACTCTTTAGGTTTATCTTGGTGAAATACTTTGCTCCACTCAGACTATCCATGATGTCATCCATCCTAGGAAATGGGAATCTATACTTCAATATGATCTTATTTATAGATCTTGAATCTATACACATCCTCCATTCTCCATCTTTCTCAGGTGGAAGTATAGCCAGTACTGCACATGGGCTCATACTCTCTCTAATCAATCCCTTCCTCAGAAGCTCTTGCATCTATCTGTTTAGCTCCGTATTCTCTCCTAGTGTCATCTAGTGTGCAGATTTGTTTGGAAAATTGGATCTTGGGATAAGATCTATATGATGATTGATACTATGGATTAGTGGTAATCCTTCTAGCACATTTTCTGATACAATATCTCAGTACTCTGCTATCAATTTAGTGACTTCCTTCTTTAGTGATTACTCTTCTCTTGTGATTCTCTCATCATATAAGTCTCTGTACTTCCTTGGAATCAAATCAAAACACATGTTTTCATGTCTTAGTCCATCCAGAAATTTTCGTCCATCTACCAAATTGATTCTAGTTGTTCCACATACTTCACTTTTAGGTTCATCTTCTAAAGGTTTCAAGGTATTTCTCTTTCCATTGGACGTTATGGTATGTATTATTTATTCCATCATGTATAGCTTTCTTATCATACTACCATGTTCTACCCAACAACATATGGCATACATCCATTGGCATAATATCACACAACACCTCATCATGATATGACCCTATCTTGAATTTCACTAGAAATTGCTCAATTACTAGTATCTTGTGCCCATCTTGAATCCAAGCTATCCTATAAGGTTTCAAGTGTTTCCTCCTTTCCAAATTCAACTTTTTCACCATTTCCTTAGAAACTAGGTTATCTTTGCAACATTTACCTCCTACTTTGCATCTAGTCTAGAACAAACTTTTCCCCTATGGTGCTTCCTTAGGTACTTCCTTTTCCTAGAACAATTATCTCCTCATGAATAATGACTCTCCCTTCTTACGAACCCCTCTGAAACTTGGTGATTTCACTGGTTCTTCCTCCGCATATCCGGTTCTTGCTTGATTTTCATTCTTCTTACTTTCTTGGTGACACTCAAATACTCTGTGTCCTTCACCTCCACCCTTAAAATAGGTTCCTCTAAAAGTTATCTTGTCATATCCTTTCTCATCTCTCTAGTATCCATCATTGCGATAAGAATTGTAGCCTCCTCTATTGTGGTAGTAAGAATTTTTGTCATCTCTCCCCTTCTGGTATGAATTGGAATCCTTCTCTTCCTTGTAGTATGAGTCTTTTTCCTTACTTTGCTCCATATATGTTCTTTCTCCTCTAAAATGTGGCATTCCTCTCTTAAATCAATCTCCTCTACCTCTCTGCCTCTGCTCATGTCTTTTGTTTAGCTTTTCCTCCACTTTTAATGCAAACTAATATGCTTCCTCTACTAAATTCATCCTTACTAGACTCAATTCTTCCTTAATGTTCATCCTCAACCCATTGATATATCTTGCCACTTTCTCCTTGCTTGCTTCACTATGTCCAGTACTAATGATGATCTTATGAAATTCCTTAGTGTACTCCTTTACAATCTTCTCCTTCTATCTCAGATTTTGTAATCTCTTTAGCAACTCCATCTCATAGTCCGTTGGTATAAACTGGTTCTTCAATTTTGTCACCATTCTATCCCTTTTCACAATATTTTCTTTGAATTTTCTATTTCTCTATAATTGAACTTCCTTCTACCATATTGCACCATGTCCTTTCAGCTTAGTCTTTGCAAATCTCACTCTCTTCAGGTCTTTGATTTATTCATACTCAAAGTATTCTTCAATGTCATTTATCCAATCAATCAACTCCTCCATATTTAGGTTATCAGTATAGTTCATAATCTCCATTCTAGGTCGCTTTCCAATTTTCAAAATAAACTTCATCATCTTTACCTGATCTGATTCTTCCTCTTCCAAGGTCTCTTCAACTTGATCTACAACTTGAACTTCATCATCATCTCTTTCATCATTCGATTAGGGTTTAATCCTTTTTTCTATCTTCTTCAACAACATCCAACCTCACTTTCATTTTTTGCATCATCTCCATCATCCAATTCATCTTTCTAGCAACATTAATAGTAGTATGAATTCTCCTTAGCAACATCTTTTCCTAGGATCCTGCAACTACCTCAAGTCAACAATTTGGCTACAACTTCGCAACTGCCTCACAGTTGGTGATCTATTGAAAAAATCAAGTAGGCTACCTCAAGTCAATGATCTATCCACACAAAGATCTTAGAAAATTCCTTGCTCAACTTTCAAAAACTTTGTTTAGTGCAACTACCTCAAGTCAGTGATTTGTCCACCTTCACTTTCCCAAAGTTTGCAACTTCGCTCTAATACCACTTGGTGCAATCAAGGATGGAGGGTCTAGGAATGGGAGTGTCCAACCTTGTAGCAAGAGTAAGCACAACAGAAACTCAATGAATAAGAACACAACCACATATGGAAATATATATAATGATCAATTACTCATTGGCAATATGCATTGCCTTCTAGCTTACAAAATCACAGAATTACAGTATGATATGACGTTAAGCCTAGAAATACAATGTAGGTCAAAACCATTGAAAATCATAGATCTTTCTTCCTACTTCCTTGATCAATTCCTAATGAAATTACATGATGACTATATATATCAACTCCCAACTCCAGAAAAGGTCTGCATGGGGCTCAAGAGGTCTTAAACACTGAAATTGATGAAACGTGTGAAGGTCAGCTGAAGCATATGATGTTCCTTTGATCCTTGGAAAAACATGATGTGGATCAAAAATAAGGTTCCTCAATGAATGTTCATCCTTATGAAATGGTCTCTTGAGCTTCACAAGTTATGGGATAGGTCTACACATTTGAAAAGCCAAGATTGGTCGATCAATGCTTTCTATCCAAATACAACTGATATTCTATTAGTGATAACTTTTTTCTGGAATCTCCAAAACACTTGAGTTCTAGATATGATGTAGATGTTGCCATGAAGATCATAAATCCTAATCCACAAGCTCTAATGTTACAATGTGGTATGAGACATTGAGACTAGAATCAATAGATAACTACTAAAATGCAAACATGAATGCGGATATTTTTGGTTGATGCAAGATTGCTTGAAACCTAGGATGCTGCTATGTCATGTATGGAGGTCAAGATTATATTCAAACAACTCCTCTAAATACTCCACGCATTAGGTAGTGGAGAAAGAATACATACCTTTTCCAAGAGTGAGAGGATATGGGACCGCAACCCTATGTTTGTTGCTTAACAAGGTATGAGAAGTCTGCAATTGTTGAGTTACCTCTAACATGATAATCCTATCAGTGGGATAGTAGGGTAACTTGTAAGGCTTCCCTGAGAATCCCTTGGCTCTAATGTAGGTGAACTTAGTGAATTAGATGAACAAATATCTAAAACCCATTACAAATTCACTTGCAATGTGTTATCCTCCTTTCAAAATCTCCACCTAGTAGTTTGATTATATTCCCAATGAAGGCATCATTCACTCTATGATATTCTCTTTTGAAATTCTTGTATTGCAATTGAAGATAGAAGTCATATAATTTCAATTTTCCTTGCTTGGTTCCTAGTTCTCCAATGTAGAACAAACCTTTGTATGGGAACTTAGCCACTAGGAGGTAGACCAGATAGAAACTCATGAAGAAGTGGGAGGTCTTCTTTACCTCCATTAATTGTTGATACATGGTGTTAGTAATCATTTTCACCCAATGGAATTTGGTCTTTCCCTCGAGAATCTCTTCAATGAAATAAAACATCCAGTTTTCAAAGAATGTGGTAGTAGGTAGACCCATTACTCTACTCAAAAGTGTGACTAGATCATGTTATTCCTCAAAGAAGTTACTTCTGTATAGAGTTTGGGGAACCTTGGCAATGATTTCTCTCTTTTCCTTTAACCAGTTTTAATTGATTTTTCATTTGCACCCAATAGGATTTATTTGCCATACATTATGGGAAAATTCTTTCTCTAGTTCTTCCATCTTGTCAAAGATTGGAATGCCAAAGGTCTTTCCGATAGACTTGGCTGATAGATATTCCAATACTCTTCCATCATGGTCAATTATATTTCTATCAGAGTGATAGTACTCCCCATAGGACATTACTAACTCTGGAGCTATAAGTGCGAGAGGGAAACCAATGACTTTAGCTAGGACACTCTTTCTGATTTTCAATGCCTTATTTGTTTTGGGGTTCTACATAACCCTCTCTTTGAATTCATATACATTGGAATGCCTGAATTCAGTGTCTAAGATCATCTCCTAGCTAGAGGTGAGCTTGGACATGTGATCCACTCTATGAAACTCATACTTCATTTGCTCTTTCTCTTCCTTTCCCCTGGGAGTGTGAGCATGCTTCTTTCCTTTGTTGGGTTTATGTGTAGGCTTCTTAGAAGGCCCTACAATAGGTTCCATAAATCTTGCATACACAAGGTGTAGCAAAT
>VDFB02360322.1:0-61181 GCA_007258455.2 Sequoia sempervirens
GTATTAAAATAATATTATTTATTTATTAATGCTCAATATTGTAAAGTATTGTGATAAGATTGTCTTTGATCTTATCTGAAGTTTCTTTTTAGAAACTTCCCGTTTTTTGTACATTTTGTAAACTATTTATTGAGCACTTTGCTCTCGTAAATATTATAAATTTTTTTACCAATTACTTGCGTAATAGTAATAATTCCTAACACTTCAATTATCTTTGAGGAATTGGGAAGATTTTCAATTATCAAAGTTGATTTGATTATTGGTAATCTATGCGGTTGTTTTATCACATGTTATATATGTTTAGAGTTATCCTAATGGGGTGGTGATTAGAGTTGGGTATATTATCCTCAATTATTTGAATGCTATCAATTCTATTCAACAAATGGATAGGGGATATTATATAGTTGATAGCACTTTTAACATCATGTGGATACATGTCAAAACGTGTGTGTTGGGCCAAGAAGCCATCACATTACAAATGATCATATTGTAGCAAGATCCTATTTTAAGAAGCTTGGTTCCATATGAGTTTTTGCCATTATTTTCAGGTCTTTTATATTTAAGAGTCAAGTTAGAGTCTTATTCAATCCTTAAGATTAGGGTTTCTAGCAAGTTACTTGTTGGGCACTTTTGGCTTTTAAGTACTCAAAAGTTTTGCAAGTCCTTGATGAGATTTTAAATTATGCTTACGATAAGATTTTTGTTTTTGAACTTCTTCCAATTCTTGGTTTAGTGTGTATTTGGTTTTCAATTTCCTCACGATTCACACTTTTTTGGTTTACTTTTCTGTCTAGTTCTATTAGTTTTAGTTAGAGACTTGGCGTTTTAATTCTGCTGTACTTAATTGAGTTTGGACACTTAAATATGAAATTCAGCCCATCATTTTGAAATCAATTATTTTATCCCTTTGTTCATCTTTGAGTCAAGATGGTTGCATAGACTTTCTAGCATTAGCAACCCTAATCATATGTGATCCCTTGTAAGTCCTGCTGATGAGTCCCATGTCTAACTTGTTTTGATAGAGCTATGCATATTGACTTCAAATTGAGAAAAAACAGAAAAAAACACTTATAAAAGAAGAAAATGAGAAAATGAAATGTGCAATTGGTGTATGTTACATGTAGTATGTGGAGAAAGTTATCCCCCAATAATTAAAATAATAGTTGTGTTTATGTTCCTAAAGTTAAGATGTTCTCTTCACGACATGTGATCAAAAAAGGATCTGCTTTTTGTACTTCATGGCACATTTTGGAACTAGGACAAATGTGTATCAGGTGGATTGGGACATCAAACCACATGTTTTGGCAGGAGAGTATTCTGAAAAATAAGCGGTTTTCCACAAATGGTGAATTTTGTAGTTGTGGCAAGTAGCAAAAGCCTAACTGCCACTGAAAACTTGTCATATATTGTGGCAAATTTGCCTTGACTGTGTGAATGTGCAAACATCCCCTGGCAGAAGCAGTGAAAACCCAAACATCTCTGATGGAAGTGGTGAATTCATGTCACTCATTCTCAGCATCTTTTGACATTCTCAGCCAATGCCCTCTTAAGAGCTGTAGTAGAGGATTTTGATAGCAAATTCTCTACATTTGAGACTGTGTGTAGTAGTAGAGGCAAGGGTAGTGTTCTGAGAAGGAAATAAAGAAATTAGTTAATGTCCATGGATGACCAAAAGTAGGTCAAATGGACTCAAGTATACAGCAGTTTATGATAGAAAGTTCTAGGAAAAGAAGCTTAGATAGTCCACACAAAGGGGAAGAACAACATAGAAATACCAAACAAGGGACAACCTACATAAGTGGTCAAGAAATTAGTACATGCAGCCAGGAGGTGGGAACAAGAACCCCAAAGAGCAAACACTAAGAAAAACTGGAGAACATCAAGTATCATTGTCTGGACTAGAAGTGGTGAAGTCATTGGGGCCATCATAGATCACTGTGAATAAGTGGATACAATATTTGATAATGCTCATTAGGGAGTCTTGAGGGCTGAGAGGGTCAAGTAGGGTATTCCCCCTAGGATCACATCTAACATCCAAGGCCGAAGTAACCCCTGTATTAAGGAAAAAGCTCATAACTTGTATATGCCCCTGTGGTTGGGGAATGACTAGAGAATATGTTGTTTGGAGTTGTTTCAGCAGCGATAAAGCTTTATTTTTGCAAGCCAAGGGCTGCTTCCTGTTTAAATTGCCATTTGGATTACTTAAGTGAGTGGTTGCTAACCTTTCATGTTAGAGTTTTCACTTGGAGTTGATTTCTACAGGGTAAAATCTGTCTCCTTTATTGGTGTTTGCTCTCATTTATTTGTTGTTTCTTGTTCATATTTACTATTCAGCTTGCAGTTATTGTTACTCTCTAAAAAGTAAGGATTGTAATCTGTTGTTAATGAGCAGTGTGGGAAGGATATCCTCCGTGTTTACCAATCAAGATGACAATCTTGTTTAGAATATTCTATTTGAAAGTTTGCATATTCTAACCTTTGACTTTTCGAAGGAATTCAAATGTTCCTAGAACTTCAATTTGATGGAAATTATTTTCTTTTTTAGACCAAGGGTTCATGTTCTTCAACACCACCAAGAATGCTCTTTCTAGATTAGTTCAATTATTGGTCCATCTATTTGTTTTTGGATTGTCTCTCAGTCTTGTCTTTGTAAGGGATATGCCTTGCTCTTTGTCCTTGAGTACCAATACTTTAGGTCCATTGCTAGAAGGTCTCTTTGAAGATGCATCTTTGACCCAATGATTAAGCCCACAGTGTAGTGTGGTTTCGAGGTTTGGGGCCCTAGCTTGGGTTCTTGTGACTAGACTTAGATTGAGAGGGTTAATATGATTATGATTCAACATATGATTTGATGTAAACAGATGATTCTTCACTGCATTTTCTAGGCCAAATTTGCTGCCCAAGCCCTTCATATTGAGAGCATCGTTAGATTCACTTGGTTTATACACAGTCTTGGATCCATGAGTGGTTTTGCCTTATCTTGTGGGAGATATCCTTTTTTGGCACTTTGTTCCTTGGAAGAGCTTGTCTATTTGGGTCTCATCAAATGTCAGCATGGTTGGTTCTCTGAGATCTGTTTGCTTTTCCAACCTATTTGCATTTCTTTGGACAGGCAAAGACAGGATTTACCATTAAAACATCCAAGTTTCTTGGACCTCCCCTTTGAATTCCCTTTGGTTTGAGGATTACCCTTGTCTACTTGTGGGTGTGCTCCCATTAGTTTTGTGTTGAGACAAACCACCATACTCTACAAAGTGAAATATGTTGCCTTTGTTCTCTCCAAGGGGTTGAGTCTGAGGAGCATTTTATTTTCTACTGTCGAGTCTACTATGAAATTTATGGGAATTACTATTGTTTAGACAAGTATTTTGATGGTTTTCTATCCACGTTCTTCTATTACCCTGATTAGAGGTGCTTGGCCCTTTTTCTTCATAAGGTCACCACATTGAGGTGTTGATCTCTCTATGATTGTCTTAGATTACCAGATTGATTACTCCCTTCTTTATACTTGTGATAGATGTTAGATGCATTTAGCTCTCATTGGATACCATTGATTCACTTACAGATGCAGAGAAATTGGTGAGGCATTGCTCATCCTTGCAGTCTATTATAGTTAAGGCTTATTGACTCCTCAACTCTCATTCTAATGGTTGTGTAATCTCTTCTTGACACCAAGGACCTTCTCGCATCCCTGTTCCATGTCATAGATCTTAAAGGCAAGCTTACATTACTAATTTCTTCCCTCCCACCAGTAGTTCTTCAGCTTTGAGTGTTAGGAGAGGTTCTATGTGGAATCAACTGCTTCCTAGGATGGTCTAGCTTGGCTCCTTTATTGATGATAACATCGTTGGCTCCTTCAACATAATGTAGAATATTGACCCAAGGATTTTGGCTTACCGCCTGGGTGGTCTTCATTTGCTGCCAGTGCTTTGCAGGGTCTTACCCATATCTATATATAGCTGTACTAGTTTGGGGGTTACTCTTTTTAGGTCGACCCCTATGCATCTTTTTTGTTTTCTCCTACTTCTTCTGCTTTATTGTATTTGGAGTCTAGGGCTCCTCTTTCTGTAGATCTTTTCTATTGTACTTGATGTACATTCCAATCCCTTTGACCTATTCTTGATCATTCGTGGATGCTAATGTAATTTCTTTCTTTCTCTTTGCCACTGGGTATTAAGTTATTTTATGTGTGGAACAATGGCATTCATAACACTATTATTTGGCTGATTTAATTATTTTATAGTAAATAGTCCCTGTTCATTTGGTATAAACTTGGATTCTTTGTATACTCTTTGGAAACTTTGTTAATATTTGCAAATAGCTATGCACCTTTCAGTAGATTTTTTTATGTTTTTGAAGTATTTTTAAATGGCATGGATGGAATCACTTCATCTTTTTTCATTATAAAATTCTTATTTTTATTTCTGAAATATATTCTGGTGTGCATTATCATTTTCAAGAAGTGTTAGAGCATTGTTTAGATATATATCTAACATTTGCACAGATGGATATTTTCCTTTTAACTTTTCACCATTTATAATGATCAGAGGAATGAAAGATCTTCCAACCTTAAGCACTAGTCTTTACTATCTTGTAACCTCTCTTCATAGGTGGTTCATTACGTTGTTACTTATCTTTTGATTGATTATGTTAATATATTTGATTTTATTATTTATATTATACTAAGTTTAGTTTTTAGGCCATTTTCAGACATTTGTATTGTCGTTAGCAGTTTTCATGTGATCAGATTTGAGTAAAAAAAGGAGAACAATATATCTTGTTTTATCTTTTATGGTTCATGGTGTCTATCTTCTGGATAGATTTTAGCCTTTTTTGGATGGAAGTAGTATATGGACATTTGTTGTAAATGGGAGTCTCCATGTCTTCATAAAATAAATATAATTTGAAGCAGCTTATTTTACTTCTTGCTTAAGTATCTGTTTGGACAACATTACTGGCTTGTTATCTGGATAACTCTAGCAAGGATTCACTCATATTTTTCACTTATTTGCATAGAGGGATGTTAAATGTATATCATACTTTTTGCACTAAAATATGATGATATTATCTGCAGGGGCCCTCCTAGATGATTTGCTTCTAGCAGATGATTTTGCAGCCTCAGAAACATCTAGTGTCTATCCTTCAGGAACATCTAGAGCTACATCTCCAAATGTCTCTGATGGTACAATTATGATGGATAACCATTTTGCACCTCTCAATGGCCACATGTCCATGGAATTGTCAGAAAATGCAGTTGTCCAAAGGCAGAGGTTAGTTGCATCTGAACTTGCTTCTGCAATAGTGTGGAGAAAAATGGAAGCTTTTAGATTCCTCAATATTGTCTTAGGACAGAAATAGATGAGAAAATCTTCATAAAGTTTTATTGGGAATATAAGATTGTCTATATTTTATTTCTACACTGATTAGCAAATATTCTGCTTGGAGATTGACTAGGAGTGAAGAGTCTCTGGCCAAAGCCTCAGCTGCAGAAGCAGAAGCCATAAGCAGAGTGTTAGAGAAAGCAAGGCAGAGCAATGGAGAAGCTCTGGAATCTCCTGATCAAGATCAAGGGCCAGATGCAACACCAAATGGAGTTGAAACACCTGGAAGGCCTCATGCAGTTTTGCCAAATGAACTTTCGCTTTCTGCAGTTAAACTTCATCATAGAGCGGTATGAACATGTGTTATAAATAAAGACATCATGCTCATTAAGAGTTACTTAGCAATTGCTTCTTTCTGGTACAGGAGCTTTTTGGCTGATTGGACATTCAAGTCATTTAACAAAATTTATCTAGATAAATAAATTAGAATCTCTATTTTAGTGGTGTGCTATTTCTGTCTACAAATCATATAGAAGATGAGAAATACAAATGATAAGCTTGTTGCCTGTTATAACTACTATGCTATTTAACTCTGTTTTTGGTCTATATTTGCAGGTTTTTGTACCTGCAGAAACTGGGGGAGCCTTAGGTGGTCTTGTAAGACAACTGTCTATTGATCAGTTTGAAAATGAAGGCAGGCGAGTGAGCTATGGGACTCCTGAAAGTACTGTTGCTGCAAGAAAGTTATTCGATAGGCAAATGTCTATTTATAGTATTCCCAAAAAGGTGGTTATGAATGCAGCTCTTGTATATTGCAATGGTTATTTGTCCATATAAAATTACTATATGCTATTTTTTTATTTATTACTTGCAAGATAATGAAATAAATGACTTTTTCCAGGTCTTAGCAGATTTGCTAAAGCCTCGTGGCTGGAAACCTCCAGTACGCCGCCAATTTATACTAGATTGTGGGGAAATTGCAGAGCTCTGTGAGAGTGCAGAAAGAATTTTTGCTCGAGAACCAAGTGTTTTGCAAATAAAAGCTCCTGTGAAGATCTTTGGGGATTTACATGGTCAATTTGGAGATCTGATGCGTTTGTTTGATGAGTATGGTTCTCCATCGACGGCAGGAGATATAACGTAAGTTTAATTAATTCATGTAAGAAGTCTGATTCATCTCTTGTATGTTGTTATTATTCAAGTCAATCTTGTCACATTATTTCAATTTCAAGCAGCATAATGGTAGTACTTAAAGTTTTAGATGCATTTGTTTTGAAAGGCTAAAATGTTGCTGGGATGTAGGCTATATTTGTGAAGATGAGGTTAGAACTAGCCTTTCTACTGTCTGCTTTTGCATGTTAAGCTCATCATAGGTTGCAGTTCCTCTCTTCCATATATTCACCCTATGGAGTACCCTGGATTTCAAAGTGAAATTGGCATATCCTGGTGCAAATTCAGGTTGCAAAACATGAACCCATATTGAAGCCATGGTGAATTGGAAGGGATTTTCAATTTTTAAAATTTTTAAATTGCAGTCCACAGTGATCAGGTTGTGCTGGAAAACCAGGTGAGTATGGTGCAGTGGTGCTGCTCTGTGTTGCCATGTAATGAGGTGGCAACCACTCAACCTACTCGATGTCCTTGTCATTTTGTCAATCATCCAAGCTTGTGTGGCTGCTTTTTCTTGGCCTCCCTCCCAAACTTGCCATAGGTGACAGGCTATGCCCTTATCTCCCATGTGCAGAATGCTGTCTAAATGACAGCTTTTAGTGTAAAGTCAGTTTGGCATCTAGGACCTTTAATGTACACCTATGTTCTTTGGCTTCTAGGAGTTTAACTTGTGCAGTTGGTCATGCACATGCAGGAGTTCTTGCAAAATATCAATTAACCTACTCAGAACAACCTCCATTGTCAAAAACTAAGACTGAGAAATAATCTTATGCAGTTTCCAGGGCACTCTGCTGTTCAAAGTTGCATTCAAAGACCCATTTGAAGCATATAACTTCTTGTTGTAGGGTTTTACTATACTTTATTTAACTAAATATGTTGAGGGAGCTTTTAAAAGGTTTCTAGTTTTTGTTATAATAGTTTCAAACAGGTCATATGATTTCAGAATAGTGTCTTAAGCCACTATCTGAAAAAAGTATTATATTTCATATTAGATGCATATATTTTGAGATGCATCTCACCTTCCAAAGAAAAAAGGGAGCAGAAATTAAAATTACATATCAATGGTTTGAGATGGATTACCTATAAAGTCAATGATTACGAAATAGGGTTGTCCATTGTACAGACCAATATAATTTCTTTGAAAGCTATAAGATTGCACCGATATTTTTTTTGATAGACTTGGTACCAAAAAATGGCATTAAGGTCCCCTTGCTTGCAATATTAAATAAATATCCCCTTAGAAGGACCCATCCTAGCTAATTTGTATTGATGCAGGAGGATTTGAGGTGCTTTAGCTGAAAAAAGTTATTAATGAACTTATAATGGCTTAGGAAGGTCACCTTTAAGCAGTTTCAGCTGTGTTGCCTATGTTGTAACTTTTAGCTTGTATGCATGGACATTTCACTCTATATTCCAGTCATTGAATTCTACTTTACATCCACATTTCCTGTTTCTGCTCACAATGGATGAATATTGTTTTTTATTAATAGTTGCTGTCACAACGCATTTACCCTGAAGTAGAATTGCACTGGTGAATCCAAAGTAGCAGCAAACAAGTGTCGTAATATGAAATATCAGCTTATTTTCTTATTTTATTCCTCCATAGCACATTAGAAGAAGAGAGTACTCCATATAAAAGAAGAATAGATGTAAGATAGTGCAAGGTTATAAGGTCTGTAAGATTGAGGAGGAATCATATCCACTGTCCACATGATATGAATATCAGCAATTCCAAGTTTAGGTATTGATGTGGATGGATGCAGTTTCATCACAAATAAGAGAATTTAATTTAGAGGACAATGCAATGAACAGTCAAGCTACCAGAAAGGAAGAGCTGATTGTCTAGACAGAGAATTGGGAGTCATAGGTCATTGAAATTACGTCCATGTGTCATTGCATTTATAGTTTTCTTCAACTGAATATTGTAACTTCCAGCTTGCTCCAATTCACGAATTAAATTATAACTATCAACTCACTACTACCAACAAACTTGTAACTACCATAATTACATATATTCTAACACCTTTCCTCAAGAGTCAAATAGGCAATTACATCAAGCCTACATGTATCATGTGTACAAGCTTTCGTCAAGATTTTGGTTGTTGGTCCATGTTACATAATAGTGCAACCGGTTTTGTCATCTTTCTGCAACCAGTCAAATGAAATGAAAGTGTACTTTGACATTATCTGTGAATACATGGAATACATGAATGACAAAGGCTTACCACCTTAAGAGCACTTTGGTTTTTACTATAAAGAATAGTTGCCTTTTCTTGAGCCAGTTGCAAATCTGAGAGTGACCATAACCAAGCCGATTTACAAGCTATATAAACAACGGATCTTTTCTTAAGTCAAAAAATTTATAGGCAGTTTTCTACTTTGTTTTAGCCTATGATACATCATCTGTCCCCAAATTCAAGCCATATACTGTTGTTGGCGTTCTGTCTTTGAATCCTGCTCAATCAGAATCAGTATATCCAATAAGCTGAAAGTCATTACTAGTGCCATACCAAATGCCGCAATTAATTGTATGCTGCACATACTTAAAAACTCATTTTGTTGCCTTGCAGAGATCAACCTTAGATTTTCTAATGAACGTAGAAATTTAGCTTGCAGAAAGGGCTAAGATTAAGCCTCACAACTGTAAGATTTATGATGCTGCTCACCACTTCACCGGTTTGTTTTAGCTTCTACTGGTTGATAGTTTCAGACCAATCACTTCATTTGAGAAATGAAAACACCATCACCAGTCCTGCCAAAACTCTACTCTTCAACAATATGCGAGACTGAAATCTCTTATGTAAAATGTAGAGCACATATTTGATTTCACTGATCTATTAGTGTTGGTCTAGTTATTCGTGATGATTAAGTTGTCCACGTATACAATGAAAATGACTATATCATCACCTGAATTTTTGATATGTACGTTTGGATGAGAAGGATTTATCCATATTAAGTAAGACAAAAGATCAATTATGTGCCAGGGTCCTGGGGCCTTCTTCAAGCCATGGAGTTTTCAACAGCTTGCATGCAAGATTTTATTTCCTGGAACAGTGAACCCTTGCACACTTTCTCTTCCAAGTTACTGTTGAGGACACTGCTATCAGTGATTAGAACCAATGGGATTGTTATCACTTTTCTTTTAATGCAAAGGTTTCACCCTATTTGACACCCTTTTGTTAGTCAAGACCTTTGCCATCAATCTTGCCTTGTGGTTGTCTAAGGATCTATCTGGCTTGTATTGCCTTAACCTACTAGTCCTTAGATGAGTTTTCTAACGACTGCATCAGCCTATATGTGTTTAGTGTAGTGGTATTTTAGTATTTCTGTGTCTGCCCAAACTTTTTTTTACTGTGCTCTCCTATAACTTTCCTCCAAAAGGACCATGGGATTTTTATCAGGTTTTGAGACTACAAACTTGTCTCCCATGACAGAAGGAATGTTTGTTGCACAATGTGTTTGGATACCAATGAAACATTAAATCAGTAGATCTTTGCAGCTGGTCTATTCATATTGACACTAGTTGCAAGCGTCATATGATCTATCCATCCAGTTTTAGTCCTTGCCAGTTTCAACTCCTTGCTACATTGGAGGATCCATCCCTTACATGTATATTTGCAATAGTATTCAATCATTTGGTTTGGGGTTTGATTGCTTTGGTTTACCTCCTAATCATGTTTTCTCTTGTAGTGTCTAGTTATTTTATTTTTCCTTCTGACACTAGGGTTCCTTGTACCCTTGTAATTTTAGGGCTAGATGTATTCTCAAGTCCCATTGATCTACTTTGATCAATTGTGGACATTAACATCTTATTTTTTGTTGTTTGTTTGTTTGTTTCTTTGAATAGGGGTGAGAAAATGACATATGGTTGACATTAAAGAACCTGAAGAAAAATCTTATTTGTGATTCCTTAATATATGGCTGGATTCAGATTTTACACAAGCATAGCGGAGGCTTCAAAATAATATTATTAAACTTATACTCTACTGAATTGCAGAGATCACTCTATAATCCCTTGGAATTTACTAGAGATTTGAGAATGGTCAGATTGGTGACATGATGGAAAAGCTTACATTTTTTTATTGGCAAATTTTACTCACGTTGCTGTTGCAGGGGATGTGGCTGTGTGGGTCCTCAAAGGCATCACAAATGCCAGTCTAATAAACTAGTTGTGCTGCTACAGTCTCCTCTGAGAGGATTCAAACTAAGTAACCTGGCTTTCCCCAATTGAATGCTTGGCTTGACTACTGGAGGACTCTGATAATTATTCTTGATATTATTATCTTTGTTATTCCTGTGCAATTGATGAAAGTGCACCTATTTTCATGCATTCTTTGTATTGACCAACAACCATGTCTTGGTTGGATATATTATTCTCACCTTCTGAAACATGTTGAAATCCTGAATAATTTTTTCATGCTTGCAAACAGACCCTGAACTTGACGGTGTACCTTGCTTGTCAAACAATCCTTTTTTATGGTGTTAGTCTTCACTCTTGCCTTTTACATAACAGTTCATTTTTTTTAATGCAAATCAAATTTTATATAGGTAAGTATATAAAACAATTCTTTATAGTGATTTTAGTATAAAGAACATGTATATTTATTTCATGTTATTCCAAATAAATTCTCCTTACAATACAAATTTTGAAAATTTATCTAGGGTAAAAAACTGGTGCAAAATTTAGTGAAATACATAGCTGCATCTCCAACCATTACTTCCTATTGTATAATTTATCTTTATTGGCAGCACCTTTCACATTCCCAAGAAGGAAGATGGCTGAAGGATTTTTTATCCATTTATACAAGAAATAGAGATGGAAATTGTTAGGTAAAAGGAAATATTGGTGCTCATTATGGATTGTCATTCTTGTACACAATAAAGTTCTTTTGTTCAATAATATTTTCTATTTCCTCCATTAACTTGTATTTGACATGGATATAAATGTATCCCTACTGATAGTGTCTGAAAAGTGAAATGTGATTGTGTTTATTTGCTTTTGTAAATCTTATCACGAGGTGGCAATTCAAATAATGCTCAATATTCATAAAAATTGTACTGATTGTGATTTAAAACATACTGTAAAATTGAAGATGACAACAGCAATGCCTATAGGACCGACAATGCATGCAACAGCCCCTATAAAACCTTCTGGAAGCAAAAACTCTTAGATAGCCAATGCTATATTTTCAATGGACGTAGACTCCATATTGGGATTCCCTTCTTTCAAATGTTGATCATTGCTCTTCTGATTTCTGCCATTTTCTGCTAATGAATCAACTGGTTTTGGTCCAACCTTTCTCCTTAGAAGCATCTACAAGTTATATCTTCACAAATTGAACAGCCCAGATTCTCCAGCCTCACAAACCCAGTTTGTTTGCCAATTCTTTTTAATATATATTTAATATTAACAATAAGACCCAACAACATTTTTATATTGTTAATCTACAACTTATTTATTAATTACCTTTTCTTTTTTCTATTTGAAGTATTTGGAACTAAAAAAAATAAATCCGAAGATTTAGAGTTGAAGAAAACAAAACAGAATTTTCTATTAAATAATTTAGAAATAAAGGACAAAACATATATACTAAGTACTTTTATTGTTTTCAATTTTAAAAGTTGTTTTTCTATATAAATTATATAAGTAGGATAAGTTGTAAAAATGTAGTAGCTTTTTTTATTTTTAAATAATTTTGAAGTTGTTAAAAATATTGTACATATTATATAAGTCACACATGCACACAGCACACACAGAGAGATACCAGTCAATTTTGACATTGACTGTTTTTTTCACAATTTCCAAAACAAATTAGATGTATTCACATACAGTTAGAAATTTATATTCACCATATTTTTATGGCAGGTATATGGCCATCAAATTTAGGCTTTGCATGCAAACGTTTTATTTCCTTCCTGATAGTGAATGAATATTGCGGTGCCTATTTATGAATATTGTGACTAGCATAAAATGCTGTGAAACTATCATGTTTAGCTCTATGATTTACATTGAATATGATTTGATATTTTTTTCTATTTTATTTATTGGTTTGTTTCAGATACATTGATTATCTTTTCTTGGGGGATTATGTTGACCGTGGACAACATAGTTTAGAAACAATTGCACTTTTGCTTGCCCTCAAGGTATCCAATGATCCGGAGCATAAGTTTGGTTTTATGAGTTTGTTTCAAACTAAATTATTTAGTTTTATATCCATTTCAATCTTTTGTTTTTCTCATCAGATTATTGGCTAAAAGTCATTTGAAGAGTGGTGATACTTATTCCTTCTTTGGCAGGTTGAGCATCCAAACACTGTGCATTTGATTCGTGGAAATCATGAAGCTGCTGACATTAATGCACTATTTGGTTTCCGGATTGAGTGCATTGAACGATTGGTAAATCTGGTGATATTTTTTAAATTGCAATCTATAATTTTTGTAGCGAGTTTAGAAAAGGATACTTATAAATAATTTTGAATATTGTGGGCAGGGTGAGAAAGAAGGAATATGGGTGTGGCAGCGCATTAATCAACTATTTAACTGGTTGCCTTTGGCAGCTGTAATAGAACAAAAAATCATCTGCATGCATGGTGGGATTGGTAGGTCAATAAACCATGTGGAGCAGATTGAAAAATTGCAACGTCCTATCACTATGGAAGCTGGATCTGTTGTTCTTATGGACCTGCTATGGTAATATATGATTGTAATGAAATGATTATATGTTTTTACTTAAGAAAGCTTTGAACTTATGTAGTCTAACATGATGATTCTGCCTTGTAGGTCTGATCCAACGGAAAATGACAGTGTTGAGGGTTTGCGACCAAATGCTAGAGGTCCTGGTCTAGTGACCTTTGGGGTATGTTTCTGAAGTGAATTTTCTGTGTTACTTATTGCCTACTTAAAATAGAATTTATACATTTATGCATTGATTGTTTGATAGTAATAATTAGTGACAGGCTACCTGTAGTTTGCTCTAGTGAAGTCTGTCGACTGTATGGACTTGCTGTGGAATATTTTAAGCTTGAGAATTACTGAGTTTGTTTTCTTTCCATCTGTGATTACTGTGTAGGAAATGTTCTTTGTAATACTATCTATCCTTCTCCCACCAAACCATGTATAAGGATGGGTGGGCCTTGTAGCTCATGTCCATGACTTTATCAATTATTTGGAACTTAGTCCAACTTGTTTTCATTACCCATCCTCAACTAAAAAGTAAAAACCAATAAATGGCTCATTATAAATTACAAGTTTCAATACAAAGCTTGATCCATTGTATATATTTGTGAAAAATTAAAAGGAAATGTAGATGAAACCTAAAAGAAGACATTGTGAGTAAATACAAATTCATAAATGTCATTGAACTACAACAGGAAAACAACTTTGTCCTTGATTGTGGATACGAGGAAAAATTACTTTCTTACAGAAGTACAATAGTGCTACCCAACAGTGACCCTCTTTAAATATAAAGTCTTATGTGAGTTTCACAATTTTCCACTTTTAAGCTACAAAGGAAGGACTAAGACCTATGAAGTTACTGAAAAGCATGTGTATTGGAAGAATATGAAGAAAGACAGAAGTATGTAAAAATTTGTGACAAATGCCAAGTCAATAAAAATGGTTAGAATGCTCCCCTGTGAGGAACCTGATGCCCCTACTAGTTCCTGACAATGAAAGAACAAATAAGTATATATTATATAACAACTTGTGATAATTTATCTCAGCAAGAATTCAGGCAGAGAGACAAAAGTGTACACTGACAAGCAAAATACCTATTGCCCTTGAAAATAAGCTGTGCTATACTTTTTCATAATTTGTTTAAGATGATAGGATGATGATTCATCAATTTGAATCATTTGGACAGTGTTCAGACTTCATGTACATGTTGTACAAGGATCCATTCACTAATTAAGCTATGGGGTTTATATCCTGCAGCCTGATCGAGTAATGGATTTCTGCAAAAATAATGACTTGCAGCTTATCATACGAGCACATGAATGCGTTATGGATGGGTTTGAACGTTTTGCTCAAGGACACTTGATTACTCTTTTTTCAGCCACCAATTATTGTGGTATGTTTATTCCTTTATGGATATAAAATTAATTCAGTTGGCTTGGTGTTGAAAAACAATTCTACTCATTTTTCCATAGGAACTGCAAACAATGCGGGTGCAATCTTAGTTATAGGAAGGGACCTTGTGGTGGTTCCCAAACTGATCCATCCTCTTCCTCCCGCCTTCACATCAGCAGAAGGATCTCCTGAAGGTCATGCGGAAGATACATGGATGCAGGTATTTTATTTCACAGAACTCAAATTCTTGTGTTTTGAATTGTTTTTGCAAGTTCTGATGAGGTTCAATTGAAACTGAACTAGTTATATTTATGTACACCCTATATGATGTAAAGGGTTGAAAAAAGAATAAGTTTAAGAAAAATATTACACCTGGTTCTGTTGTAGAATAGCTGCTATTTTCTTGATAACTGTTGATAGAAGCTGTTTGAATCTCCTTAATGCTTATTTTCCCTATGTTCTAATTGGCCACTTTGTCTGATGACAATTCAGTAAGCTGCCCAAACTGTTTAAATCTTCATGATGTAATGAGTGCTTCTGCCTTTATTGCTCATACATAGTGCTATGCAGCATCAAATGTCTCTCATCTTCAACTTTGATTAATACTTGTTTTTGTTTATTGATCAGGAGCTGAATGTTCATAGACCGCCAACACCAACAAGAGGCCGTCCACAAGCTCAAAATGATCGAGGTTCTCTTGCATGGATCTGATTACCCAATTTCATTGCCATGTACATTGGTACTAGATATCAGTCTGAGGCATTTGGTGGTGTGCTACAGTTATACATTAGTCCCTGTAAACTAGATATCATTTTTTCGCTGGAAAGAAGTAAGGTATTTGCTTTGGCTGGTGTTGCACATCTGCACAATGTTTTCTTCCTGCCAATTGTCTCTTCATGGGAAGGTGCACAAGAAACTGTTCAACACTGCTGCACATCTGTACCAATGTCCCTGTTTATGCTATTCATCAATGCCTCTCACCTGTAGATCCTCTTGTTCTGCTATTCTTTCTGCTTAGAAGATATTTGAAGAATTGCTTAATTTTATTCAATCAAGGAATGTTATGTTGTCCATAGTGTATCGTGAACTAAATGCCACAAGGGAATTATCTTTATTTCTTGTGGTTTCCAGATAGGAGGATGCCGCTGCAAGAAAAGTATATTTTACCACCAATATAGTTTAATGACAAGTTTTGGAGGAGTGCGGAAGTTAACTGCGTGTATAGTTTGAAGAAGCAATGTACAAGGGTCAGCATGTAGCGGCATATGCAGTTTCTGTCAGTCTATTGAAAACTTTTTTTTGTAAATTCAGCAAAAGCAGTCAGCAAGAGGAATTCTTTAATGTATGTATGGTGTATAAAGTTACATTTTGCTTATTAATTATTTTCAAGAGTAGACTATGCAAATTAATTTTCTCAGTTTGGCAGTATAATTTGGCCTTATGGTTGTTTCCCATGAGGCCATGTATCATATGTGTGAAGCCGGACCTAGCTTTAATTTTTTCTGTCGAGGAACACCATCTGGGTATCAAGCTATTTATTAAAACTTTTCAGCAGCTGCAGCAACTTAAGCTGCCAATTAAGGAGGATTTGCTTTTATAAATTTCCAATATGCTCTTATAATTTGTTGTGTTACATGGACCCCAGGATCTTAAAATCTTTCATGACCTTGGAATTTTTCATACAGGATCCCCCATTCAAAATTGATGGAGCCATATGGTGTTATAGGGGTTATCTTGTAGTTTGACGCTGAAAGTGTTTCACCACTGCTGAAAATTTCACCTATATTATTAAGCTAAATATTTCACCCAGGACCATTTAACTACCTTAGAAAAAGACACAATGGAAGACTGATGAATAACAGCTATTCCTGGCATTGTGGTGAATTTCAGAATTTGGATTCTCACAATGGTGCAGGTGAGAAATTTGTAAAAAATGTGCTGATCAATTAATTTTCTCCTAGTGGTAGAATTCTTTTTATAATTTAATTGTTGCCTTTTAAATACTATACTATTCAACCGTCAGCATGAATGTTGTAATTTGATGCAGTGTTTTTAATTTTAGCCAGTGTGGAGACTTTCAGGTAGATATAACTGTCAGGTGTGGTAAGTTACCAGGGAGGGTAGTTATTGCAGGCCTGATAAATTATGAAGTTTGATATTTATCTCCATACAAAGTGCACTGTTTTGTAGGGAATTCAAAACCTGCACCATGGTAGCCATGTTTGCAAATCAACGCAATACCAGAGATCCAAACAAATCTTTGACCAAAACAATTTAGGAAAAGAGAAGCAACACGGACTTTTTTTTCAATTTAATATCCTAAAGCATAGTTATACAGACATTACAATTTATGACAATAAATAGTGAAGAGTACAGCTTGATTAAGATTAGAGATAGCAATTGTTTTCCCGCTCAATTGACAGACGAGGTTTTAATAGAAATTTCCTAGAAAAAAGAAGAAATCGCCATTTGTTTATATGTTCATGTACTATTGGTATGCAATAGTTGAGTGAAGATAATTGGATTTTCATATACTGTTGCTGGGCCCCGATTTAGTGTCACGCAGTAGTACTGTAACTTACAATCTGTTCTTTTGTATAAAATAACAGGGAATTTATAATTAAATTGTAAATAATTTAAATTTCATGAAAAAATTGAACTTTTTAAACAATTAGCTCATTCTTGTGTTGAATTAATAAATGAAAATATTCTATTTTTCAAAATGTAAATAGCATCAATGTTACTATTGCGTCATTTAAAAACTAACTAATTTTAATGATCCATCTGAATTATGTATTAGAAGATGGAGGACATAAACTACAAGAAGATTTTAAAATTCTATTAAAAATATAATATTGGGTTAAGATAATTGATGCCATCTTTAAGCCTATTTTAGGGAGGATTCATGCAAATTATCTAAATAATTGGAGGATATGAACTACAATCTTTATTTTGAATTTCATTTAAAACATGTTATAATGAAAAGACAAGTATCTTTGCCTGACACTGATTGATTGAAGCGTCATTTGTACGAACAAAAAGTTAGTAGACTGGGAAGAGAGATCCTTGAAAACCATTAATGCCTTGCCATGTCTCTCTGGAACTCTAAATGATTATTCCTTCCACAATCATTTTATCATTCATGCTCACAAATCACAAGGGTCAAATGTACTTTTAGTTTTAACTTGTCTACCCAGGCATCTGATAACTAAGCAATATTTTGCTTTCAAATTGGTAAGATAAATTATTAGATTTTTGCAGGAATTTGACTCGTGTATGTTCTAAATTGTCTTTAGAATGATCAATATATGTGAATAATCATTGATTTGGATTAGGATGCAAGAGAATCAATATATATGAATAATCATTGATTTGTACTATTTTTTTCTTTCGTGTATTTGATAACGATTAGGATGCAAGAGAATGACACACATAACAATGCTCTCAAAGCATTTGTTGGTATTTAGGAAGGAGGATGATTAGTAGAAAATTCACTTCAGACTTTTCATTGTTTAGGACTTCGTTTTTTCTAACTTTGTGTTTATAGAGTATTGTAATAATTGTTTAGTTAGTATTATAATGTGTGGATTTATGTTGTATTATACTATATTGTAGTTATGTATTTGGTATTATATTGGACCTAGTAGACCATTCTTTGTGAGAACTTTATATTGATGTTGTAAGAAAGAGAACCATTTTGGAATCATATTTTGTGATAGAGCTTTGCACTTTGTTGGTCCCTTTTTCCAATTGATCATCTCATTGTCTCTATAGATAATATACTTTTAATGCTCAAGGCTTTAAGGTTAGTGAATTTAAACAATTTTCTCTACGCATTAGGATTTGCAAAACCTAGGTGGGATTTCCTTCTAAACATTATTTCATGATACTACAAGATACAAATGATGTAACAATAGATATGAATTTTACACTATTAAATGATGATCATATAAATATAGCTTGTTATCTTTGAAACCCTCTTGAGACTTTTTGAGATTAGTGTGAAAATACGAATAGGCAAATTGTATAATGTGAAATTTGTTTTCAATTTTGGATTTGTTTCTTCTGGGGTTGAACAAAAAGGAACCTAGACTGGTGTCTTATCCATACACAAAGTGGATGAAATAAGTAATTTTTACAAACAAAAGTGCATGAATACAAATTCAATGGTACTAAAGGTATTATTGCCTTATTGCCTTACAATAATAAGACCACTTATTTGTCACATTGTTGTTTTACTTCTAAATCCTTAATATAACAACAATATTCTCAATAATTAAATGAAAGCATATTTAATCTATTACTTGAACATAAGCCATCAATTAAACATTTGTTACACCAAATGTGCAACAAAAATCTCCACAATCTTTGATTTGTATTGATTAAAAGAGTATTGAATTACATTGAAAGGAGACATCACATATATTTCGTTTGAGCCATATATTGAATAGTATGCTATTTGAATAAAAATGATGAACTCAAAAATCCTTCTGAGAACTAATATGCACCTTCAGTATCTTATGTTTCTTGTGATACAAGTACATACTACTATGTCTTAAAGTGGAAACATTGTTTGATTTCCATCTCATTAACCCTTAGAGCAAAGTTAATGTAGTTTGTAGATAGGAAAATTTCAACAGCATAATGACATTGAAATTAACTTTTCAAGAATGAGAAAGAAGAAAGATGGATAGAAGAGAAAGAACAATGATATATGTGGTGAAAACCCTTAGAGTAAAAAAGCCCACTCCAAATCATCAAACCAATTGTATTATCATAAAGCAGTTACAATACAATAATAGAGACTATGCTCTTGCAAGTGTCTTTACACTTGCAGGCTCACAACCTTAACATGGAGATTACATATCCAATGTTTATAAACCTCTATCATGGGCACCCAAGAGTGTCATGTGTCATCTCCATAGTCTTTGCATGCATGCAAACTAAAATGAAGAACATGCACAAGTCCAAGCTGTCCAAAAAAGCAATTTGCCAAACATGCAACGACATGCACCAACATGCAACAGGGAACATGTAAGGTGTTGAACTTAATATTCTATGTAAATATTAAGTGACCTTGAAATGTATGACATCCCATTAGAGACAATATAGCCACCTTCCAATTTTGAACTACCTTTTGACTCCTAGTCTCTCTGAGTGGTTGTCATAGTCTCGTTTAGCAACTTTCCAAAATCTTGCCAAGTGATAACTCAAAAAATTGACACATGTCACTATGACACACCTTTGAGAGGTTTCAACAAATACCTCTTCCCAATTGAGCACCCAAGTGACAAGTGACATAATTTTGTGCTTCTTTCCACACATGTAAGAAGCCAACTCACAACTAGGTTCCACAAAGTGTTATAACAACTTAGAAACATATCACTTAAGATTTCATTAATAAAATATGTAGCAAGAGGACTAATTTAATTAATAAAATATTCTCAAGACTCTCTAAGATTGAGACACCTTGGTGCAGGAGCACCTAGAAAACACCAGGCAGTTACATTAGACAATTAGGAAATCTAGGATGAATTTTTTGTTTTTGATGTGTTATCATGAAGGTCATGTTGACTATTGAGTAGAGGAGATAGCTTAGGGATATGTTTGATCTCTAGGATAGAAATTGAGGAAGGCTGGATGAGTTTAGAAACTCATTTTACTTGGTTTACTAGAAATTGGCAAAAGTTGCAAAATGTTGCATTTTGCAACTTTGCCACAATGTAACTGATATGTCCTACCAAGAGGAGGCATAACTACTTTTGTTGACCTATATAGGGTGTGCCTCGACCTGAGAGCAAGGTTGGAAGCATTTTACTTTGATTGGAGTTTTTGAATTCAATAAAAGACAGTGTGTTTTAGAGTGAATTTTCTGATTTTTGCTTTGTAGTGAGCTTTAATGGATTAATCTTGGCACTGTAACTTGGGTAGAATGTAGTGTGGTAGTTTTCCAAGCATTGTGTGACATTAATTAGCTTCTTTATTCAATTTCAATCACTGTTTGTAAATAGTTTTTATTTCATCCTGTTGCTGGTCTGAACCAAACAGTTTTGAGAAAATGGAGTATTAGTTCACTTTCCCACCGTACAAATTGTATGGCCCTTTGGGAATAGTGACTAGACTCCATGTATGTATATATGGTAGGATTTAGGGTTTGTGTGAGTGTAGGAGCTGTTGGAAAAGTCTTGCCCTAGGTGAGCCAGGGAAGTGCCCGGCTAGGAAGACTTAAGTGTAGAGCACATAACTTGTAGGGGTGACAAATTCTTGATAAATTTCCTTTTGGAGAAGGCAAGTGTGAGTCTTGCCAAGACCTGGTGATCAGGAGGAAGCTCCATCAATCTATTTGGTGTGAGAAATGCTTAACAATTTGGAAGCAGCCAGAAAAGAGTTTAAAAGACCTAGTTTTGGCTCATTTTCAAGTTAGGGCTTCGTATGGACAGTTGAGACCTAAGACCTCAAAAATCTTTGAGAGGTGGGCACATGAACCAAGAATCCCAAGAAAAGATTGGGGTGTACTTGGGAAAGATTTGGAAACAAACCTGATTTCTCGGAGAAGGAGGCCTAATTGGGGCTCCTAGGGCTAGTAGCCTTTAAAAACCTAAATGAGGGTTTGGTGGAAGCGGCCAAGGAATGGAGTTAGGTGGACTTTCAAGAACCATAGTGGGATGGATTACAGTCATTAGAAACACCTCCACACCCCTGCAAAGTTTAATTCTTTAAACTGGAGGTTTGTAGCCTTTAGGGTGGATTAAGGGCTAAAGATAGAGTTGCAAGTTTGCACCAAGATTTGACTTGGTAGGAAGAATCTGAGTTGATAGTTGGGTTGGCAAGGAGAAATTAGGGGACCCTAATAAGGAGAGGTCCTATAGGTTTCAAGTGGTGGAGTGAACACACCCTAGGAGTCTTCCAAGCAAGACCCAGAGCATGAAACAATGATTGTTTCATCCAACCTCCCTATCACACCTTAATCCCAACACTATTATATTGAGAAAATTACAATCATTTCTACTCTAGACTTCAAAGGACTACCAAAAAGATTGACCTATTCATCCAAAATTACAAAACCTAGATCCAAACACTTTTCCAAGAAAAAAAAGTCCCTTATATAGAAAAGTGAGAACGCCTGTGAGTTTGTCCTAGAGCTTGCACAAATAATGGAGGTGGCTTAAGTCTTGAGTATGCTCCTCGAGGGCTTGGGTTTGACTTTGAGGTGTGGGTTAACTCGATACACATGGCTTGCGGGTTGTGTACATCCCTAAGGGTCTAGTCTTGCCCCAGCTCGCCCCTTCTCGACCCCAATTTAGAAAAAAACAAGATCAAGGTAAGGCGGGTTGGGCGTTGGGTTGGGTCATGAGGATACCCCTGAGTCATAAAAAAAAGTGAGAATGGAGACTCCCAAATACAGTCACATGACTCATGTGACATTTTTACATTTACATTTTCACTTTTCACTTTTACATTTAGTTACAATTGGGAATGAACCCGTTATAAGATATAATTTCATGTTAACATTTTGTGGAAGCAATTGAAATTGAATAGAAAATGTCCTTGGAATTGTTGGAGACCATTGAGAAAATATGTTTGTACCACAAAAGACAAAAAGGACCAAAACTGTTGATCCTTCGAGGGATTTGTTGAATATTCCAAAATATTTTGCCATTAGTCGAGTTGGATATTGCATTGGAATTTTGATGACAAAATAAAAATGCTTTTCATCCCATTTCACATAATTTCTTTCTAATGACAATTTTGCAACCTTGCCAATATGCTTGATGTACCTTGCATCTAGGATTGCCCTTATCTCTCTACAAAAAGTGTCCAAACATATTTTTGCAACAAATTATTATCTAAAGTAGAATTCAACAGGTATGTATCCACATCATTATTTGCACAAATAAATGCAACAAGGGTGGGAACCATTGTACCAAAGCTCACCTTCAATTGATCTAATGACTTTAACTCCCCATTTTCATCCAATATGCTAGGCATGACCTTCATCTGAATACATTCAAATGATTTTAACTTGGCCTTTATTTGATGCTCAAGCTTCACCATATATGCTTGAACTTCCCCCAACAATTTTGCAATTTCTCATGTTGGGATAATGCTAGCTGACATATTGGGATCAAATATTGAACCCTTACATATCCCTTGCAAATTGGCAATCCTAGGTACCCACTTATCCATTAATTGCTTGAAGTCTTCTTGATCCTTTATGATTTTGGCATGGGCATGCTTGAGAGTGGAATAAGCCATCTTGGAATCTTCTAGCTTACCCATAATTTTGGATAATATGTATCCAATTACATCATCCACCATGTCACTTATTCTTTTCTCCTCCTTTTGGGCCCTTTTTAACCGTTCCTCCAATTTCTCAACTTTAGAAACCATGGCCTCTTTTTCTTGCAATAGGACTCCTAAGAAACTTGGAGCAGAGATAATTGCCAATGCAGTGCTTGATGGTAATGATGATGACATTGGCTCTTGGATTTTCATCTTGTTGTACTTTGCAATGAGCTTAACATGATTCATCGACTTGTCATAGTCTTCTTGCAATTTCTTTGCAACTGCTTCATTGAACATAACTGTATGAATCATTAAAGAGGTTGCTTGAGGAGCTGTAGTGTCTGATAGTCTTTTAACAATTAAACTCCATGTTAGCTCTTGCACTATTTCTACAACCTGTGACTTATTTGTATTTGGGGCCATTACCCAAATTGTTAAGGTTTCCCACTTTGGATTGAAACTAGATTCAAAGTATGCCTTTTCAGCCTGCTCATTGAAAGAGAAGACTTCTTCATTTTGTCTCCTAATAAGGTCCAAGACTATGGCTGATGCAATGTCCCATTCAAGGAGTAGAAGTCTCTCTCACCAATCTCCTACCCTATTCTGGTGTGATGTTCTTAACATCAAAATCAATTTCTTTCAACACCTGTTGAGTGATTGCCTCATGTTGTGTGGGGTGGACCTCCCCCTTAGCCTTGCTGAGTTTTTCTTGGAATTTCTCTCTCCTGATCCTCAATAAAATTCCTTGAGCTCCTTGGACTTGACATAAATCATGAGAGATGAATTGTGTGCATGCTAGGGCTCTTATATCATTAACTTCATCCTTGACACCTCCCACACTTATGCCCATTTTGTTATGTGGCATACCAACAATATTTAGTCTTGGTTGTGAGGGCATTGCTTGGTCCACCTCTTCCTCAGTGACAACATTTTCCTTAATCACCTATGTCTCCTCTGCTTCATTAATTCCCAAAGAATACTAAACCAAAGACGGTTGATCAAGCTTTCTCTTCTTTTGAGGTTGCTCTTGGGAGACAGTAGTTGTAGGAGTGTGCTCTCGATGGGTAGATTCTACTAGTGTAGACTCCTTATCTCTTTTTGCATAGGCATATACTAATGGGTCAATAGGTGGCTAGTAGGTCGACCTTTCATCAATTGCAGGGGCCTTTCCAACAAATTCATCAACATTATCCAATATATTTTTAATTCTTACAATGAGATATTTTATTTTTGCAAATGCACCGAGGTATTTAGCATTATGCTTTGATATTTTTTCTTCCCATTTAATACTAGAAACCCATTTTATTCTTCTCACATTTACTTCCTTCTCCATAAGAGAATTCCTTATTACATCTTCCTCAAAGAGCACTTGATGAAGGAATGTAGACCTCTTGATGCTCAATCTTACCTGATTGTTGAATCCTTTAGAATGAGAAGTTTTGACAACTTCATGGGCCATCCTACAAGATTGAAGCATAGGATATACCAATTCTAGGACCTCCCTGTTTGTAGTGAAATAAGAGACAATACAGTAAAAGGAAAGGAAGATCCTTTCTTTTGTCCCTTCAAGTGGCTCTTGTCTGCTTCATTTAGCTACCGCATAATTTCTAAGTATGTTGGTCTTTTAGGAACATACTTTAGCAGGATGTGAGGCCCCACAAGTCATCCATATATTTTTATTGTGGTTATGCTTGAGTGGAGATACCAATCTCCCCAATTATATTGCACACCCAATTCAAGGACTCTTTCTTTTGGCCTTTGGAAATCCAAAATTTTCGTGTATAATTCTAGGACCTCCCTGTTTGTAGTGAAATCAGAGACAGTACAGTAAAAGGAAAGGAAGATCCTTTCTTTTGTCCCTTCAATTGGCTCGTCTGCTTCATTTAGCTACCACATAATTTCTAAGTATGCTGGCCTTTTAGGAACATACTTTGGCAAGATGTTAGGCCCCACAAGTCATCCATATATTTTGATTATGGTTATGCTTGAGTGGAGATACCAATCTCCCCAATCATGTTGCACACCCAATTCAAGGACTCTTTCTTTAGGCCTTTGTAAATTCAAAATTTTCATGTATAGTCTCTCCCCTTCTCCACTCGTGAATTCAAGAACTCTTCTGATGAAATGGTCTTCAAAAACTACATAACTAGAATTCTCACAATTCATATCCCAAACATATGTCCAAAATTGGACAGGGAGAGATTGACCATTGTCATCAACCATCCTAACCTGCATGACTTTATCCCACTTAATCCTTCCGTCATATAAGAACATGTGGCACAATAGGGCGTACCATTTTATTATTAGCCTTGATCCCCACCAATTGCTTGTGGATTCCTTTTGCAACATATGAGGAAAACTCAAACTCATTGTTCACTAGAGGGTTTTGAATATTTGCAGCCATGTACATCAATGGTACATGGATTTTAGTTCTAGCATCACCTCCTAGGACTTGGCATAAGGAGTACTATGTTTTGATTAAGTAGTCTTCAAACTGATCAATGTGGAAGAGCTAAAACTTTATTTTGAGGAATTGTGACTAACTTTCTATCAAATCCCTTCAATTTGTGCCTAGGCAACCGAAGGACCCTATAATTGTGCTTGTCCTATTGATACTTCTGCTTGAACAAATCAAAGTCCACAAAGTCCACAATCTTGTTTGCAGCTAGGTTGAGGCTAAAAATTTAAGAGATAGAGGCCTTGTTGACTTGCACTAAAACCCCACAATTTGCAACCATAATTACTCTAACTCTTTCATCATAATTCTTGAAGTCTACATTGATAAAAACATTAGGCACCAACATTTTCCCTGTCATATACCTAGACATTTGAAATGGGGACACGGGTGGTCGCCTTGTTGTAGAAATGATTGAATAAACTTCATCCAATAATAAGGATCTCAACATCCCTACATTCTTTTCCATTATCAATCATGTTGTTTGATGAAACACCAACCCCTTGGGCATGTATTGCTTTTCTTGATGATCCTGAGAGCTAAACCATTAAGTCCTCGTGAAGCTGCGAAATGATGAAAATTCGCTCTCCAATCTTCATATGGCGTGAAATAACTCTTCTTAATGATCAAACAACAATATTTATGGATAAAATCCTCCAAAAGATCAAGTAGCAAACAATCACTTTTGCTATTATTGCTCACCTGCACGAACCAAATGCAACACCACAAAACTCAATAAAAAATAATCCACATGCTTAACAAGCAATTTCAGAGATCCACAACACAAAAACATGATCTGGTGAAGCCGTTTGACCAGATACCCTGTTCCTCAAGTATTTTGTCAGTAATACACACTATATCACATTATCTGTCGGTGTGACTGGATATTGAACTATGGATCATGGGAATGACTTCAGTTGCCATCGATGACAACATTAGAATCCATATGCCAACAATCTCTCCCTTTGGCATTGATGGAAACACTTAGTTAAAAATGACTAAGTGTCGAGACTGATAAGTACACTGCCAAAATGTAAAATACTACTCCCCATAAGAATGTCAAAGCATTTTTCACTTCACTCTCTCCCCCTTTGACATCAATGACAAAATTAGGACACCCAAAATTTGCAAAACTATACAACCATATCCGAAGACTTACAAAAATTTAAGACGTCTGCAAAGAAATTCTTCAGTCCACTTAATTTTGAGTCCCACACACTTTTTAGACTCTCCAAAATAGTAATGTGACCACAAAGAAGATATGCCAAGGTTTTAGCAGCTTCTAGATTCACTGGATCAAGAGCGGTCATAGCACTTTCAACTTCTTTCAGAGCATTCGCCATCATCTCAATCTTTGGACTTATTAGCCCCCTGAGTTCACTTACTCTACCAATAATCCTTTCATTTTTGACCTTTAGATACTTTATTTGATTGAGCAAAGATATTACCTAACTTTCTTGATGACAAATACTGTCGGCCAATGGGTCAAATGAGTTAGAAATGGTAACCAACTGTTGCTCAATATCTTTCACCTGCTTCTCATTTGCTTTAGTAAATTTTGAAAAGACTAAGCAGGACTTGTATACTTTTCCTCCTTCAGATATAGTACTTTGAATATTCTTCATGCAGGAACCTAATAGATTTTTATATCTGGCAATCAGTTCTTTTAGGCTATTAATCCTCTTCTCCTTGAACTCCTTGAACTCCACTTTATCTAGAGCCAATTTCTCAAAAGATTTGAAATGAGAATCTACAGAGCTTATTAAATTTTTTAACTCACTGGAGGAGGAACTTGATGGTTCCACAACATAAGTAGGCATTATTTTCTATAGGACTCTAGATGCAAGCTTTAAGAGTTCACTATCCTCAATGTGAGATTTCAATATATTTTCACTATCTTTGGCTTGCGAAATTTTGGCGACCTTCATCATCTGAATTGGAGACAGTGGAAAGGTTGATTGCATTTTCATCCAACTCGGGATCTAGCTCTTCTTCTTGCTCCAATAAAGATTCCTTCACTTCCTCTATCTTGATTTCTTGCTCCTTTTTCTTTTCAACTTGAGATTCTACTTTAGGATTGGCTTTAGGCATTTCAATTTCTTCACTATGAGCCCCTTTTGCTTCATCAATTGCCTCAGTTTGGACCCTAGATACAACAGGTGTCTCTAAGTTTTCTGCATTTGGAGAGGTCAGATTATCCTCAAACACCAGAGGATTAGACACATTCATGTTCTCCTCATTCACATTCCCTTTTTCTGTCACATTTACCTTCACATTTACTTCCTCATTTCCTTAAGCATGCTTAGAATTGATCTCCTCAATATTTAACTTTTCCTTTAACAAAAATTCTTCCAAAATTACCTTAGTTTCACTGATAACAGCATCAGTGTCACCAATCATGAGTTTATTTACTCTAGACTTGCTTCTGAATTTATTTTTGACCTTTAGAAGAAATAAATCCATTTCTTCAATTGAAATTTCTAAGCACAAATCAGCAAGAACTCTTTTCCTCATATTTTCTTCCTTTGTTCTGGCACTCTCTCCTAGATCCCAATGCATTATATAGGCTTGTAGGCAAGCCAGACATGATTTCAACAAGATTTTTATTGAAAACATTCAAGTGCTTAAAATTAGCTTCTTCAAGAATATTCTTACCAGAATCATCAAAAGTCTCATATAGGTCACAAAGTGGTATGATATTTCCATCATTTACTACTGCATCTTCAACTTCCTCAATTGACATGTTGGGCTTGTCAACTTTGATCCTCTTCTTTGCTTCTTTACCATTTCCAGAAGGTTTTCTCTTGTTAAGTTTGACAACATAAGTCCCAAAAGCCTTTAACTCTATTACTACTTCTTCAAAGTCAGTTTCTTCCTCTTCATCTTCCGATACAACTCTGTAAGTTCTTGAGCTTTTATTCTTCTTCCTTCTTCTAGAGGCTTCGACTTGATTAGACTATGTTGTAGGGGAACTCCTGGTTGTTCTAGCAAAAGATGTTCCCGGACCAGCAGATGTTGCCTTTTCCTTCTTTTTGATTGCTTCAGCTTCATCTCTTTGTCTCCTTATTTCTTTCAGTTTTTCAACTAGAAGACCCATTTTCTCTATAAGGATTTTTCTCTCCTTTCTTACCTTTTTGATTGACATGGGCTTTCTCAAATCAGAATGAACTTGTAGGCTTTTCTCTGCATAGGAACCAAACCTTTCTTCATTAGGGTCCAATGGTGAATTTAGCAGATGTTCAACATACATCCTCAGAATGTTTCCATCTACTTCATACCCCATCGGCATGATCCAAATAGTTCTAGGATCAACAACTTCCATGTGACACTGGTCAATGTCTATCATAAAGCATATAGTGTCTTTATACTGTTCCACTATTGCGGTAGGAATTCTTTCTCTAGCATGCATCAAGCTTTGGAAATTTTTGAAATAACCGCATAGGATTGTGTTGTGGGTTTGTCGATCACCAAGTGCGCATAGTATATCCCAGATTTGAATAGCTAACGGCATATCATTATGCCATTGAATTTTACCAACTCCTGGCATTTCAGTAGTGAAGTAAAAATACAGACAGATTAACAGGTTTCTGAATTTGAAAACATTCTTCTTGTCCTTGATTTTTCTCAAATTTTCCAACAGTTGACCTTTGAGCACCTCACATATATCAAAATCTACATTATGTTTGATCATTTCATATGTTGTATAGATGGTTGTGCCAGATACAAAATTCTCCCGGCTCGAGTGATAAATCTTGTAGCCTATGACCATGGATGCAAACTTTACATCAACTTCGGTGATATGATCAATAGTCATTGCCCTTTTGTCCCAATGAGAGCCAGTTGCTTTGGTAACCTCATCATTCTTTACCGACTTCAAAACTGGAAGTTTGTCGGTGGAATTTAAGCCTGTAACTGCACAAATAGCTTCTTTGGATATTTTGAAAGGCACATCTAACCACATGAATTCATCATGAACATGACTCAAAATATATCAAACCCACTCATCTTCTTCAAATATGAGAAATCTCGTGAATTGCGCAAATTTATTATCAACTAGGGTTTTGAATTTTGGTTTCACAGTAAAATCTTCTTGAACTATGTATTGTGAATACAATTCCAATGATTGTGAACTACCCAAATCTTCAATATTTGCTTGCACATATGCCCTAATATCTTCAATGTGCAAAACACCATACGACACCGATGAAAATGCACCTAATGGCTTTGTATCTACAAACTTGTATGGATGCCATTTGAAATTTATCGCGACCTATCCTTAACTTTGACTAACAGAGGAGTAGACATAATTGCGAGCACACAAATTTATAGGTTTTTGCAATAAATACCTTTCGGGGACAAAAATAGAATTTGATTGCAAATTCTCCTCTATGCTTGAATCTCTCGTCAATTTGATAATATCACCTCAGAGCTCTCCAAACCTTTTTCTTTTGAATGTAGAATGGAAAATGAGGGTGGAAGTCATTCTTTTATTATCCTCGAACCTAACTTCTTACGTTTGCAATAAATTCCCTTGCCCTAACTCAATCGGTTTATTGTCTTTTATATTCTGAGACAGATAATTCTTATTAAGATCTCCAATATTCTTCACTCAAGCCATAGATTCATTTCACAATGTCTGAGAGGTATCAACTAGACTCATCTGAATTCCAGTACCAATCACTTGTAGGGGGTTTAGGAGTTTTTCTTGACAGCTCCCCCTATGGCAGAGGCCAGAGATCAATTTCCTGAAGTATTACCAAAAGTGGCTTTTGGTGTGGGTCCATTTTCTTCTATAGAGGGATTCTTCTTCACCCATTTCTTTTGCATTTGCTTCTTGATCTCATTAGTAGTGACTTTCCCTTTTCCTTTAGCATCAGGTTGCATGTTATGTTTTACCAGACCTCTTCTGTTCTGACAAAATCTAGAAGTGTGACCAAATTTGTTGCAGCTATAGCACACAACACTTCTCTATCTAGGCCAATTGTTCCATTGACTTTGTCTTGATCTGCATTGGTTAGCAATATTCCCTAATCTATTACATGCATAGCAACTGACATTTCTTTGAAAATTGTTTAGCACAACTCTGCATTCACTTGACTTATGTCCATACTTATGGCAATTAAAACACTGACTTGAGAATGATGGTCCACTTGCATTCCCCTTACTCCAACACTAAGAAGCCATATGACCGAATTTGTTGCAGGTATAACAATAGCCATTAAATTTTTGAGCTTTAGGTTGCCTTATCGGATTCCTTCTGGGTCCTTTCATCTAGTTTTCTTGTCTGATTTTTCCTTGTCCAGGATTCCTTTGTTTAGAGCTCCTTTGTCCAGATCTGGGGCTTTCACCTTCTTCATATCTAAGACCTCGTCGGTCACCATTAGTCCTTTTTCCCTTGATTAGTTCATTAATTTTGGCTAAGCTTGCATTAAATTTCTCCTTGAACTCATTTGTAGTAGCAAGTTCATTTCTAAGTTCATCAATTTGCTTTTCAAGCTGTTCTTCATTGTTCTTGGATTGTTCCAATTCATTATCTAGTCAGGTACATTGTTCTAAATTTTCTTTCAAAGATTGTGCAAGCTTTTCTTCATTCTTCTTTTTGTCCTCAAATTCCTTGGTCATCTTTATCATGATAGATTCCATCTCACGCTTCAAGGAAACATTCTCTTGGGAAAACTTTTCACAATTTTTTGTTTTCTCTTTCAAAGCCTGACTGAGTTGATCATCTTCCATGGTTTTTCTCTTTTGTTTCAGCTGACCACATAATTCCTTTCTTTTCTCTCTTGATTCATTGATCTTGTGTTTTAAGGAATAGATGAATTTTTCTGCATTTGCAAGATTTTCTTGCAATTCTTGGATCTCATATTTTGATTGGTCAAGATCATCCAAATCCACCATAAGTTGTTGTTGAAGACTGCTTGTATCCATTGAGAACACTTTCCAAGATCTCCCCAAGTTGTTAGACTTCCTTCGAGGAACTTGCTCTGATACCAATTGTCGGACTTGTCGTTGCACCAAAAGATCGACATGTCAATGCCTGATACAAACTTTGGTTAAGAACGACAGGAGGTGGTTAGACCATGTCACAAACCCAAGTGCTAGTGTTGCAAGAAGACCAAGGGTCACACCTTGCAACAATTGAGACCTGCTTACAACAAATTTCCAACTTTATGACCCATGGGAGTCTTTCATTTGATAATTATGATCATAGGAAAATATTATGGAGCAAGGCACTATACTGGTTATTTATAAGGTTATTAATGGAATGTAGCCATTGCACACACATAGCCATGTCATTTTTTTCAATATAAAATTTGTCACATACTTTATGCTTTCCAATGGTTACTGTAGACACTTGAATTAACATCATTTCTTATGTTAATCAAATAAAGCAATTTATTTGATTAACTCACTAATGTGCATCATATTTGATTAAATAAATCAATTTAATTAATTAAAGTCCTAAAAGTCCTCTCATTTGATTTAATAAATCAAATTAATTAAATCAAATGTCAAATCCCCTAATTCCTTCAAGTTAATTAATCTGAATTAATTAACCCCTAACCATCATTACCCATCCTCTAGATTTTGACTCAACCTGGGTCAAACATCAACCCCCAACTAACCCACCCACTTGCACATGAAAATCAAAATCAATTCTTTTAATTAACTAATTATCACATTTTCCCTCACAAAGGCATATTCTAAGGGAATATTCCTTCATTAACTCCACTTATTTGACTTTCTTTCCCAAACAATTTCCCTCCAAAATGTCTCAACCACATTCATTTAATTCCTCTTACAAATGCATTAATCTTTCTTACACCTCTGAAATCCTCAACCATATGCATTAACTATGCACATTCTCCAAAATGTGCTCCAACTTCATCCATTGGGATTGAGACAAGTGTCCCAATCTCATTGGCTCTTCTTTAGTCCCACATTCCTCCCATCTCTCCATTCTTCAACTAGACACACATTTCATCTTGCATTGTATCACATTTGGCTCATTGGAAGCTGATCAAGGGGGTGGGAAAGGGCATCCTTTCCACATCAACGGAGCACCACTCCCACTATTGGATAGGTATGAACATGCTTGTATATGCTTTTAGTTGATTTTATTTGGTATTTCATGGTTTTTGTTTGCATATCTAGCATGATTGAATATCTCATAGTGATATTTGATTTTGTTTGCTTAGTTTGACTAACAAGTGCTAACATTTGTTTGTTTGTGAGCAAGTGCAGAAATAACATCCACATTTTGGCGCCCTCCATGGGGCCCTATTTGAGGCTCTGTGAAACCTTGTTTGCACGTTGTCCCATTTGGGTTACTATTTTATATCAGCTTGGCTTTGTGCTTTAAATAAGCTTTAGTTATATATTTTGTGTGAGATGTTAAATGAAATTAATGTAATGCATGTTCTACCATCCGTTTCAACATGATCTATTTCATTTGCATAGCGTACATTTAATGGTAGAGTAAAATCATTTGATATTTTGTGCTCTTAAAAAAGAAAAAAATCATCTTTTTTGAGATCATTTGTGTATCAAATTTTTTTTTTATATTTCTTCATTGACTCTGCTTTTGCAGCGACTGCACTTTTTGTTCTATGAATGTATTCTGCTTTACAATATTTTTCCAAAATCTATTTCACTCATCTTCTTAGGCACATTCATTAGAAAAGCACGATGCATAGCTGGTTTACATGGATGTTTGAAGGCTCAAATTCTTTTCATTAGCTCATTTACTTAGAGAGGAGACCGATCTCAAATTATTTTCATTGTTATATTTTAACAATGAAGTAATGAGGGCATACACGCTCTATTTTGTGCATATCCTACAAATGTTGTAGTCTAGGAGATCGTATCTCTTGACCCATTTTTTCAATTAGTTCATGTGCCTTGTCTATGTTGTCGCACTTGCATACATGTTACCAAATATTTTTAAAGACGATTATTCACTCAATTTGAAGAATTCAAACATTCCCTGTGGAGCCATTACAAAGGAAACAAAATGTGAATTTCCCCAATCCTAGGCCTACACATCTCACACATGTATATTGCTTGTTATTTTCCAAAAATCTTCTTCACTTTAGAATAGTTTTGTTTTATTTGTTGAGTTTACTATGTTTTAGGAACAATTGGTCAAGATAAAGCAATTGTCACCTAAATTTAGGAATTTGATCATTGATAGAGTCAACTTTTTCTTCCATTAGAAAATGACTCTTATAACAAAATAATTTTGCTCACTTCAAAATTATCATGCTCTGTTTGTGCTTTTAGGCATGAAGAAAGCACAATTTACATGTTGCTAGCATTATGTAAATATTTATGAGTTCAAAGATTTCCTTAACCATTTAGCATATATGATAAAACATCCTCTTTCAAAAAGTGAATATCTTTAGAACTTTCATTGTATGTAGAGTCATGTATAACCAACTTGCTTAAATGTTACAGTTTTTTGCACAAATGAAAATGAAAGCATATAGTTCCAAATCCTCTTATAGGTTCCTAATGTCTCCAAAAAATGTCTTACGATAGAAAATGATCTTTTTATTCCATTTAGTAATTTAGATAACTCATTTATAAGCCTAATAAAACTTATAATGTGAAGTCTATTGCAAAAGGCCTAAATCAAACATCAAAAATATCAATTGAACCCATATGCCCATTTTGATGATTGTAGAGTAGTGGGAAAAAGAATTGCAATAGTTATTGGACCAAGACCACATGGTAGACGATTAATTGTTGAAGCTATTCTTGAAGCCTCTTCATAGGAAACATGATTGACTAATTTTGGTATTCTCTTTTAGCACTAGGATCATGCAAAAGTGGAAGCAATAGTTTTAATTTACTATATATGAACCATCTTTTACTTACAAACTTTTTTTGAAAAAGGAAGTTAGAAGGTGCCATACCTCTACTGCATTTAAGCTAAGATCAACTAGTACTACACTAGGTTTTAGATAATGACCATAAACCAAATTTGGCACACCTACTACAGCAATAAGAATATCTACTTCATGAGTAAAATCTACATAGAAAATTCTTTCCGTTTTGAGTAGCTATCCAGTCTAAATAATTTTTTTTGGGAACATGGTTTAAAACTTTAAATTAATACTTAAATAAAGATAGTCTATATGTTTCAAATTTTAGAGCTATTCAATAGAACATGACAAAAACTTTTTTAAGAAGAGATAATGTAGTCCACCCTTAATCAATGTGTATTTATTTATAGACTAAACATCTGTACTTATAAATTTATACATATTTATTTTGCCAGATAAATTTTGTCCTTATACCAAGCAATCTAAAAATCAACTAAGCATTGTTCATTTATCAATATTTGTTGACCATTTTGAAGTTGAGATAACTTATAAGGATTTGGGTGCGTTATCCTTTTCAAACCCAAATCTTCTACCGTCTCATTGGACATTATTGTAACACAATTTAACTACTTGTGAGATTTTTTTCATCCCAAGTTTTTGCAAGTAAAACTCAACAAGTTTTTGATGAGCACAAATATGAATGGATTCCCTCTATCAATATTTATTGTTTCCTCTTTCTAATTAATGTTGATTGCTATTTTATTTCAAGTATTAATCAAACCTCATATAATATTTGAAATATGAGGATTGAACTTCATTTTCCCATTAAATTTTAGCCAGATATAGTGTAAATACATTGTCTTCACCACTAAAGTATGTGATGAAGTGAGCTCAAGCAAGGGCCATGTAAAACAATAGAAAGGCCAAGTCGAGGCCATAAAAAAAGTCCTCATTTTAGTTATAACATGTGGATTCTCTTGGTTTGGTTAAAGATTCTACGATCCTTGTTGTTCTTAATTCCAACCCACTTCCCATCCCCATTCCCCCTAGTGTCATGGATACCAAGACCAAACACTTGTCTATGAGAATACTATTACCATCACTCAATTCAATCAAGCTTGGATGAGAGGAATTTTAATGAAAAATGGATGAATGTCAGGGATCTTATTCAGAGGAACTTAAACTAGATGTTGAGGACTTCTCTATCTTGAAAGATCACAGTACTAACTTTATGTTCAAACCTTGTACTTTCTTTAGCAAGATGGTTTTTCTCTTTGATTTGTAGGAAAATTGAGATTAGCGATGGTTTGATTAGATTGGAAAAATAGCAATTGATAGTTATATTCTGAAAGTAGTTTTGTTTGACAATACAGATAAATAAAGGAAAGAATAGGACATAATTGATCAGAATAAATATTTAGGTGAATTAAATAAGTAATTTATTACATAAATTATTGGTGTGCATTGATAGTAACTACTATTTCTAGGACATAGTTGATGAAGATAGGTGTTTAAGTGAACTAAGTGAGAAATTTTGCATTTAAGTTATCATTGTGCATTAATAGTGACTACTAATCATAATTATAATGATTTTAGAATTATAATTATTAATAATAATTAGGGCTCTAGAATTATAATTTAATTAATTTATAAAACTAATTTGTAATTAATTATTTGATTATAAAAATTCTCACCACTAATTATTTAATTAAACATTTAAAATAATTATTAAATAAGATATGGTTATAATATAATTGATTAAAACATCTATAGTTATTTTTATAATTATTTTAAATTTTAAAATAATAATTAATAAATTAGAATTATATTTATATATTCTAATCCTAAAGTTAAAAAAATATATAATTTTAATTCTAATTCTAAATAACACCACATGTAATAAATAAAAAAAGAAATTAGCTTTATTATTGCACACCCTTGCAAATATATGGAAATCAACTTACAAACCCTCCTTAACCCTTATGCAAATTAATTGATTTTCTTTGGAATAATGAGATGAGGGAAAAAAATTCAAAAATTAAAAAAGTAAAAAATCAAACATTTTACTTTAAGAAAAAATAAATATAATGAAATTAACATTGTTGTGGAAAATATCTTTAAAAAATTATATAATATTTTCTTTCTTATAAATTAAAAAAAAATATTAGATTATATATGTTACATATTATACAGTATATATTATTATAATTCCATGCTAAAATTAATATATTACATATGAATTTAATAAATTAATATAATATATAATCAAATATAATAGATTTAAAACTAGATATATTATATTATACAACCATATTATTATCTTATATCATTATTAATAATAATTTATTTATTGACAAACAAAAAATTTACAACTAATCTCCCATCACTTACCAATTCTCTTCAAAATATAAAATTTATAATTTCATATTAACACTATTTACATTGACAATTAAATAACTTCTAGCTTCCAAATTTTATGTTGGCACAACAAAATCATGGAATGTTTTGCAAACACAAAACACACCCTCGAACTAGATTTCAAGAAATATATTTTAATTTATCAAAGGCAAATGAAAATTAATATTACCAAAAATTAATCTTAAAATATAGTTTGAATGTATAGATAAATTTATTTAACAAAAAAATAATCTTCAAAAAATTTAGCATAGTTGAATTTATTAATATCGAGAACTAGCAAGGTTTGTATTGCAAAAATAATTTGAATAATTAACCTATATAATTTAAATTACATAGAATATTTAAGAAATTAAATAGAATAATTAAGTTAAAAGTAAAAGTATAGGGGAATTTATTAGTATTTAGAGTTAGTTAAATTTAGATTGCAAACGTAAATAGAATAGTTAAGTTAAAAGTAATTGTCATTTTCTCTTGCCCTTTCCATCTCCCACTATAATCGCAACTCTGATAATGGAGCTAGGAAAATCGCCCTTATCGCTCAAAAGTTTTGAGCCAATAAAATTGAGGAAAAATAATTTTCAGAATTTGAAAAGTTAAAAATTGTGCATTTAACTTTAAAAAAATTAAAATATAATGTATTAAAATTAAATTATAATGTATAGGAAAGAAATTAATAGAATTTGATTGGCTGCAAGCAAAACAATTAATCACTAGTTAAGTTCAAGGGGTTGCCTATAGTTCCATGACAGGAACTAATAAGAACAAAGAATTTTTCTACAATATATAAAGTTAACTAATAAAAACCATTAAACAAGAATAATAACTAATTTAATTGATTTGAATAAAATATTAATATTGATTCTAAAAATTGATAAGAATGAATCAATTTTCTATTGAAATAACAAAATATCATTTAAAAATATTATTATAAAAATTAAATATCACGAAATTTATAATACTACTTCATATTATAAAAATTTAAAATTTGAAATATTTTAATTGATTTGAAAAAAATAACATTGATACCAAAAATTCTAAAACTGATATAAATGAAACAATTGGGGAGTCATTAAAATGAGTTCATTGTAGAGTAATTTACAGAAGATTCAAATGGATTTTTTTATTAATGTGGAAGGCTTTGAAACACAAGTCAATTTTTTATTTTTTGTTTTGGTTTTTTTAAAATTTTATTTATTTTTGTTGTAAATTCTAACTTAATTTATCATTTGCGAAAACAAGCTTGTATTTTTGCATTTAAATTAAAAAAATGGATTCACCACCATTCTTTATTGTTTTTTTTTTTTGGCTATTTTGTTTTTTATGAATAGGTAGCTATCTATATTATTAAATAAAGATAAAGTTACATATTCACAAAAAAAAGGTGGGTGGTAAAAAGGCACACCCCGAGAGTCACTTGGACAGAGCCCAAAAAATAAAAAACCAAAGTCACTTGGGCCTAGCCCAGAAGTCCATAAACATTACAAATATAAAATAAAATTGCCATCAAGCGGCTCGAGCAGTGCCCCAGAGTCAGGAGGGTCTTTGTTATCCATGTGCTTCCCCCATACATCAACGGGGTATGGATTGACGTCAGGAGGAGGACCCCATCCATCATCAACATCTTTTTCTTTCTCTATATCTTTATCTTTATCCTCGCGCTGGGGTGAGATTGCAAGCGCCATACGTGGAAAGCATTTGCCAGAATCTAACCAACTAGAGCAGTAGCAGGAGTGTCATCAAAGGGCCACCCAGAACTGCCACCGCTACTCTCCGCAGCTCCTCTAGAGGACCACACCTCTTTTTTTTGTATAGATTTTAAAAAAATAAAATTTAAAACTTTTTTAGAAAAAAACATTTAGAATGTTACATTATATTAAATTTGTACTGATTTAAATTAATTTAAACTAGTTTAACACTGATTTTTAGTGATTTATGTAAAATTTAGGTTTATTTTTGTATTAAAAAATAATATTTTGTGTTTTCACTTTGTATGTGTAGGTTGTCATTTAATACATTATATAATGGAAAATAGAGAAGCTTTTGGATCAGGTTCAGCCTTAGGCTCCACCCATTGGTGTCACAATCCTTTACAAACACTCATCCTGCTAGAGCTACAAACCCTACTTAGAAATATGCATATCAAGGATTGATACTTGGGCCAATTAATTGCATTAAATACACAAATTTATATCATGAAAGTATATATCGCCTCAAATACCATCTTACGAGCATTACTCATTGTGATTCCAAGCCTTGTGTAAACACCCTGAAGAGATAAAAAGAGAGATGAATTCATTGCTTGTAGCTACATAAGAGAAAAAATTGCAAAAGGAGAGGACAATGGCAGCATAACAACATCCATAGCTAGTGTCCATGGTGCTCAAGTCCAACTAGAATCAATTGAGGATACATGCCAAGGCATAGTGGGGTCTCTTTGTGGTCCTCGCATCTGAAGCACATCCACCACCACCATTTCATCTACTTCTACTAGAGTTCCAATAGCAGTGCCTACATCTTCACACATGCCACATTTTTTTGTGCCCAAAAGCACACCTGGAGCACAATAGTCATTAGAAGCTACAAGGTGGAACAAAAATGTGCATTAACATGTAGATATGGCATGTGCAGATTTTTTGGTATTTCAATAACATTCCTTCCAATGTGGCGAGTAGTCCTTATTGGGAGAATTTGCTAATTGCATTGACAGTTGTGGGAAAAGGCTACAAGGCACCTTCTCGTAGAGACTTGAGTGGGAGGTTAGTAAATTTTAATTTTCTATACTAATTTATACTTACAATAATTTATGTTGAATTTTAGAATAAATTTATGTTCATTAATTTTTGTTGAATTTATGTCATTTTTTTGTTTAAAACTTAAAATTTTGTACTTGTAGTTTTCTCACCAATGTAACTAAAAGGGAAAGCCTAATAGTAGAAGAACAAAAGAAGGAAAGGAAAAAATATTGTTCCACCATTCTTTCAAATGGTTGGATAGATGGGAAAAACTACACCATTATCAATTTTTCGATAGCTTTAAATGGTGAGGTTATTTTTTTGAAATCCATGGATGTCTCAAACAAAGTAAAACTTGTTGAAACATTGTGTCTAATGTTGGAGGAAATTTTCATGGAGGTAAGCATAGAAAATGTGGTGCAAATCATAACTAATAATGTAGTAGCATATGTGGTGGCTGGGAGATTGCTCCAAGACAAACATAAGACACTCTTTTTGGACACCTTGTGTAGCATATTATCTTGACATTCTTTCAGAGGATAGAAAAACTTGTTTGGGTGACATTGCTTGTAGATGATGTAAGGAGCATCACAAAATTTATTTACAATCACCCTTGGTTTCTTCATTTGATGAGAGATCACATGCAAAGGAAAGAGTTGGTAAGATCGGATGTCACAAAGTTTGCAATGATTTTCCTAACATTTCAAAGAATTATTGGTTCTTTGACTACTTCAAAATAAATGTTTGTGAGTTAAGCATGGCTAGACTCATCTTATTCGAAGAAGCTTGAAGGCGAGAGGGTTGCAAGCATAGTTTTTGACAACCTTTGTACAAAGAGCTATAAAGATTGTGAGTGTAACCTCTAAACTTTGAATTTAAATTCAAAATTGAATATTTTATTGTTTAACTTAAGTCTTTCATTATAAATTTGTATCTTTAATCTTTTTGTACTTATAAATTGTAGGTGTCAGAACCCTTGATTAGATTTCTTTGTTTGGTAGATGAAGATCAAAACCCGATGGGGTATATTTATGAGGCTATGGATAGTGCAAAGGAGTTGATAAAAAAATATTACAAGGGGGACAATTTCAAATTTGATCCCATATGGGAGATCATTGATAGGAGGTGGAGCAATCAAATCCACCAACCAATCCATGAAGCAAGGTACTTCCTCATCCCTCATTCTTTTTATTTAGACACCTTCTCAGATCCTAATGGAGAGGTTATGGAAGGCCTCACCACATGACTTTAGAGGATAACACCTCAAGTTGAGGTGAGAGACCTCATTATCAAAGAATTGGAAAGTTACAAGGTTGGAAGGGGTAGACTCTTTTCTTCAAAGCTATCTATCCAAGGAAGAACCACTCAGTCACTAGGTATAAAATTTGGAGTCTTTACTTGGCATGCATTTTACAAGTTACAAATTTTAAATTAACTATTGATAATTTGATAAAGTATTTTTGAATTTTCTTTCTAACTCTTGAATATTTTATTTTATTTTATAGTGCATCCAATTGTGAGCACAATTAAAGCTTGTTCGAGGCCATCCACATGAAGAAGAGAAACACATTATCCCAAAAATGCCTCAAAGACCTTATCTTTGTGCAACACAACCTTTGATTGTGCACAAAAAAAGGTAGAGGATAAATTAGATGATCCTATTGATTTGGATGAGATAGATCCTTATAGTGACTAGATAGGATGGGATGAGCAACCTCCATTGTTTGGATGAGATTTTCAATTTTGAGAGGCAATGGAGGATGTGGGACTAGGTGCAGTTGGAGATGTAGGGTTGAATGATATTGATGAGGCTAAGGAGGAGTTGTTGCCATCTACCACCAAGATGAAGATCGAGCCATTGCCTTCCATACCAACCAAGGAGCCACAACGAACTTCAAAGACTAGGACCTCTATCTCCCCCCTAGTTTTTAGTAGATTAAGGAAAAGAAGATGTAAAATGTTGTATTTATTTTTAGTTTTTCAGCAAACTATTTTCATTTTGTCAACTATCTATTATATCAAGCTATCATACAAGATTTCACACAAGGATGCGATTTTGTGCTCAATTTACATTCAAATCACTCAAATTTAATAGAAAACACTTTTGTACTCATTCATGAAATCATTGGATACATCTTGTCAATGAATTTCACAAAAAAATATGTTTCTAAAATTATTTAAGTAAATTTTTAAGTTGACAAGATTTTTTCCCATGTTTCTGCCAAGTCAAGTTTTTTGGGCCTACCAAATTTTTGCCAAGTCAAAATTTTCCAACTATTATAAAGCCTACAGAGAGACTTACAAAGAGGTCAAAATCATAGTACTACATAAAGTGAGGCCTGGTCGATTTACTATTGCCATAGGAGTGTTTTAACTTGACATCCTGTACATTCCTAATAGGATTTTTTGTGTTGTAGATATGGCAGAGAATCTGCTTCCAAGCTTCCTTCTGTCGACATCATTATCACTACAACAGACCCTTTCAAGGAGCTTGTTATAATGACTGCCAATGTTGTTCTTTCAGTGCTTGCAGTTGATTACCCAATAGAAATATTTGCATGTTATGTCTCAGATGATGGTGCCTCTCCCATCACTTTTACTTTCTGGTAGAAACAGTAAGCTTCGCCAAAAGATGGGTTCCCTTCTGCATAAAGTTCAATATAGAGACAAGGGCACCATTTATGTATTTCTCCAAATAAAACAAGCTTTCTAATCTAGAGTTTCTCAGAGAATGGCAGGATATGAAGGTAGTAGAGTGTGAAAAAATTATTTAACTTTTTTCTTGAATTCAACTGAGTTTAACAAAACTTTGCCCCTGTAATGCATTAAAAATAATATCTTTAGAATTTAAGATTGCGAAGTGTCTTGTAGGGTGAATCTAAAAGTCTGGAGGGAAAGATTACTAAAGCATTGGAGACATGACTACTTCCATTAGATTCAATATATCAGAATAGTATCCAAGGTTTTGTTCATAGAAACTCAGACATAAGAAACCACTCAAGTGTGGTGTAGGTGATAATCATCTACATCATCCCTATTTTAACTATTAGATTGTGCATGAAACGTGAATAATTATTTTGTTATTTATATGTATCTAGGTTATTCATGAAAACAAATGGGACTAAGGAAATGAAGGTGATGTTCTGCCCCACCTTATCTATGTTGGAAGAGAAAAACGTCCCAGTGTTGATCATCATTACAAAGCTGGTACCATAAATGTTATGGTAATTCAATTTCATAATGCTTTTTGAAGTTAAGTTTCTTAAAAAAATATTCATATTTAGAGAATGGTCCTGAACATGAAAATTAGCGAATAAACTTCCTGCTTGTAATGATAATTCAAACAATTTTTTTATTTTTTTGGATTCAAAACTTTACATTGGTCATACCAAGTTCTAGAAACATTATTTACTAGATTTTCAGGCAAGGGTATCTGGAGTAATGACAAATGCTCCTTATATTCTTAATTTGGGCTATGATATGCATGTAAGCAATACAAAAGCCATACAAGAGACTATGTGTTTCTTCCTTGATTGCCCATCCAAAAGAGAATGTGGCTTTGTACAATTTCCACACTTATTTTACGGAGGCCTCAAAGATGACCCCTTTGCAAACCAGCACAAAATATTTTTAAAAGTATATTAAATATTAGTATCAAGTATCTGTGGGACCATATTGCTTATGGAGTATGTTTGCTTAATCTGAGCTATATGTACATTAACATTTAGGATGACCAGGAAAATTTTATATTTTATGCAGGTAACAGGCAAAGGAATGAACAGAATCCAATGACCCTTGTATTTTGGAACATGCTTCTTCCATTAGAAGAAATGGATTGTATGGAGTACCACCTGCAACAAACAAAGAAGATAGACAAGGGAAAGGCATGGATATACTAAATTTGGTATTCTTTCAATTTGGTTTGTCATTGTAAATTAGTCATAATGTATTTAATAAAAAAATATTCATTTTTAATTTGTGAATGTAATGTTAATAGTCATCCCTACAATCTTTCAACTACTTGTCATAATTAAAAAAAATGTCACCAAATCTTCAGTTTTACTTTGTAGGCTTCCTCATCCCAAAACATAGAGAAACACTAATATGAAATAATAATTTCTAAATAAATAGGTTAATGAGACACTTGAAAATTTTGGATTTCTTATTGAGAGATCCACACCAAAATACATGTAAAAATTATTTTTCTAACTTATTATAGTCTATTTCACATAGAGGTATTCAAAATATGCTAGTTCTAATACATGAAATTAAATAAAGATAATCTAAGAATTTATTATAAAATTGGATAATATTAAACTAATTTAAATGAGTAAACAATATATGATTCATCTAGATGGAGCATTGGTTCCTAATTGCTTCTCAATCTAATTTTATGAGGAATGTTGGAATTTTTTTGTAAGATGACATATGAAAGGTGCTTAAGAAATAGAATACTTGAGAAAAGTGCCTAAGGATTTTAAGAACTTCTTTATTGCACTATTTCTAATGTGTCAGACAACCATCCATTTTGATGCAAAGCTGGGAGGCCTTCAAATTCCAATCCCAATTACAACCGGTTTCACCAACTATCCAATTTGCAAAACCCTAACTAGGGTGTTCTTACTTACAAACACACAATACACCTTGTAGGTCTGTGAACCTAGTTTTTAGGACTTATCTCACAAAATACTTAAAAAACCACAATCTATTCACCTTTTCAAACACCCATTAGGCCCAACTCTAACATATCTCAAAACTCCATTAGGTTAGTTTGGATCAACTTCATCAAAACAAGGCACCTACGTTGTTGTAGACCTCAAATTAGGTCCTACTTTTACAAAGGAAATTGTGTCTAATCTTCTCCCCAACCTCAAAACTCACTTGGGAAGCATTCGACAGGTTACAAAACCATAGATTCCACAAATTTTATCAAAAGAACCGACCTCCAATGCACCTAACCTTGAAACCATCATTTTTAGCAATTTTCATAGGGTTTTATTGAAAATCAGTCTTCCAGACCTTCTCTAACCCTGCCACCACTTCAAACACCTTTAATTAGGTCTTCACATGCTTAAAATTTTGTCATATAACATTTTCCAACTCTATTTCATCAAAATCCCACTTTAAACCTCCATTTTAATGTTAAAACACACAAAATATCATTTACGACATTACACCCAAAACTCTTAAATGACCTCCCCTGCTCTCACAACCATGCACACACCTAAAAATACTATTTTGGACCCATTTCACCAAGTTACAGGAGGTACAGTTGATGAAATGTGTCAATTTAGCATTTTGAAGACTTACAAACCCTCAAATCAGGGTTATACAGACAGCTACAACAAATTGCTTCAAATTTCCACCAAACTCAATAGTAGTCTCTCAAACCAATTGTAAAGAAGTGTTTATTCAAGCCTTTAATGAATTCAAACAATTTTGGATCAAGATGCTTCTGTACGAAGTCGTACAAAGTCTAGAAATAACAAGATTACAGAGAAAATCACAAAAACAGGGGTATGTCTATTGATTTTTCACTTCAAAAACTATCAAAGAAAGATTTACAACGATGTTTCCCACATATTTATTCTTTTTACCCTAAAAACCAACTGCCTCAACCTACAAAAACTACCTTTTGAAATATCTGACCGTTGGAATTCCAAAATTTTCCTTTTGCAACTTTTTGCAATTTTACATTTTTGCACAAAATGACAACTTTTAGTGATTTTGCAAAACTTGACATTTTTAAAAAAAATGAACCCCCACTAAGCCCTAAATTACATTAACCATAGTCTATAATGACCTTATTTAATGAAAAAATGACTTAAAATCCTCTAAACTCTACCAAAGGACCTTATTGGATGACATCTAAACAAAATAACCCTTGGTGCCCTTGCACCATACAACTGGCCTTGAAAATTTTCCAAGTCTATTGGAAATTGCATTAGAACTTGTCCTCTGCATACTTCATGCCTTTGATCCCTTCAATCCCTTCCATCAGGTATACCTTGCCCTTGTCACCACTTGAATAATGCTCCATCCTTACACACTGATCTGTGGAGTGTCCTCTAACCTTTTCACCATCACACACTGATGTTGTATCCACTTTCACATTTTCACACAAGTCCTTATCAACTTCCCTCTTTTCAACCTTTGCCTCATGCTTAAACCCTTGCCAAATACTCTCATTGACTCCATCTTTTACCTTTATCATTGTTATCAGATCCTCTACCTTCAAAACTTCTATCTTATTAGCCTTTCCTACCTCTGTTTTGTTAGAACATGATTTCCCTTTTATCCCTTTTGTTGTCAATGGACATATGACTATCCCTACCACAATTGCAACATGTTTTTCTTTCCTTTCTACAAGCAATTCACCCTTAATCTTCTTTGTATCAGACCGTGATAGTAATCCATCTTCTTTTCTCTTCAACATGGAAGCATCCTTCATACCTACTGTCTGCATATTGTCTTTATTCCTTCTATCTGCTATTCTAACACTCTCAAGCCTTAAAGTGGTTGCAAACCCCATGCTCTTGTCTTCCTCAATGTTTACAAACTCTTTCCTGCCCATCATGATTACTCTTGATACCTAACCTGGTTCCTTAACTTCCTCAACCAATGGAGTCAATGTGAATGTATCCCCACCTTTCTCAATAGTGTAAGTGTTTTGTCTACCATCATAAATTGCAAACCTATCAAACTGCCAGGGCCTTCCAAGTAACAAGTGACAAGAACTCATAGGAAAAATATCACACAAAACCTTGTCTCTATATCCACCAATTTGGAACTCAACTATAGCTTGTTCATTTACCAAAATGGACTAATTATCACTCACCCAAGATACCTTATAAGGTATTCCATGAGGCAATTTTTCCAATTTCAGTTTTTTTACCATTTAACTAGACACCATATTATCGGTGCTTCTTGAATCTACTATTACCTTACATATCTTACTTCTGCATTTGCAAGCTATCCTGAATAGTGCTCTTCTTTGAATCAACTCCTTCTCCTTGGATGTCTTCAAGAGTTCTCTCTTCATCATCAATTATTCTCCCACCTTTGGAGCAACAACATAACTTGAAGAATTGGAACTTTCACATTCATCTTCTTGCACTATTTGAGCTCTCCTTTCACTTCTCCTTTCTCCACCACTTGATATAAATCCCTATCTCTCAGGACATTTGAATGCTGGATTCCCAAACTCATGACAGTTGTAGCATCTACTTGCAAATTGGTTTGAACTTCTTCCTCCTCCAAATCTGCCCCTAGTGCCTCTAAATCCACCTCTGAATTCTGTAACTTGTTCTTCTCTTTTATTTGCCTCTTCTTGGCTCTCACTTGTTTGTCTTGAAGAAGAATATGTACCTCTGCCCCTAGAGGTGCTTCCTCTACCTCTAGTTGTTTTCTCTTGCCTTCTTTTCACTTTTTCTTCTGCCTTTAGATCCATCTGGTAACATTCTTCTACACTCCTCAAATTTGTCAAAGCTAGTTCATCCTGGATATTAAACCTCAATCCAACCAAGTACCTAGCTATCTTTTCATCCTCATTCTCATTATGGTTACATCTCATACTTAACTTATAAAACTCTTTAGTGTATGTTTTCACTTCCATTTCTTTTTCCCTTAAACTTTGAAGCTTACTAAACATCTGAATAGCATAATCAGAAGGGAGAAATTTACCTTTCATCTTGGCTACCATCTTGTCCCAAGAAACAATCTTGGATTTTCCTCTCTTTCTTCTCTCAAACTGCTCATAGTCCCACCACAAAAGTGCATGACCTTTTAGTTTTGTCTTAGCAATCAACACCCTTTGTTCTTCAGGAATGTCTTCACACTTGAAGTAGTTATCCAAAGATGCAATCCAATCTACTAATTCTTCCTCATTCAGGTTCCCACCTAACTTTGGAACATCAATCTTTACCTTGTGCTTGTCACTCTTGATTGCCCTTAACAAATTTTCCATTCTTTGATCTTTTGGATCTAGTTCTTCATCCACATCTTCAAACTCTTCTTCCTCTTCCTCATCAGAATCACTATCTTCACTCAGGTGCACATCTCTTCTTTTACTTGTTTCTAGAGCTTCCAATATTTCTTTCAACTCTCTGATCTCCATAGAATGTTTATCCTTCAAATCACTCATCTCCTTGGCCATATTTTTCCCTTGAGGAGGCATCTTGATAGTTTTGTCTTTTCAACTTCCAAGTTTCCTTTCTTCAATCAACAACCTTCCACTCTCAAAAGATCTAATCCCTAAGCTCAGATACCACTTGATGCAAAGCAGGAGGCCTTCAAATTCCAATCCCAATTACAACTGGTTTCACCAACTATCCAATCTACAAAACCCTAACTAGGGTGTTCTTACTTACAAACACATAATACACCTTGTAGGTCTGCAAACCTAGTTTTTAGGACTTATCTCAAAAAATACCTAACAAACCCACAATCTCTTCACCTTTTCAGACACCCATTAGGCCCAACTCTGGCATATCTCAAAACTCCATTAGGTTAGTTTGGAACAACTTCATCAAAACAAGGCACCTACCCTGTCCTAAACCTTAAATTAGGTCACTTTTACAAAGGAACATGTCTCTAATATTCTCCCCAACCTCAAAACTCACTTGGGTAGCATTCAATAGGTTAAAAAACCATATATTCCACAAATTTTATCAGAAGAACCGGCCTCCAATGCACCTAACCTTGAAACCCTCCTTTTTAGCAATTTTCATGTGGTTTTATTGAAAATATGCCTTCTAGATCTTCTCTAACCCTGCCACCACTTCAAACACCTTTAATTAGGACTTAAAATTCTTAAAAGTTCATCATATAACATTTTCCAACTCTATTTCATCAAAATCCTAGTTTAAACCTCCATTTTTAGGTCAAAACACACAAAATATCATATAGGGCATCACACCCAAAACTCTTAAATGACCTCCCATACTCTCACAACCATCCAAAAACTTAAAATTACTATATTGGACCCATTTCACCAAGTTACAGGAGGTATAGTTGGTGAAATCGATTAATTTAGCATTTTGAAGACTTACAAACCCTCAAATTAGGGTTATATAGACAACTACAACAAATTGCTTCAAATTTCCACCAAACTCAATAGTAGTCTCTCAAAACAATTGCAAAGAAGTAGTTATTCAAGACTTTAATGAATTCAAATAGTTTTAGATCAAGATGCTTATGTACGGAGTCGTACAAAGTCTGGAAATAGCAAGATTACAGAGAAAATCACAAAAATAGGGGTATGCCTATTGATTTTTCACTTCAAAAACTATCAAAGAGAGATTTACAAGGATGTTTCCCACATATTTATGCTTTTTCCCCCAAAACCAACTGCCTCAACCGAAAAAAACCACATTTTGAAATATCTGACCGTTGGCATTCCAAAATCTACCTTTTTGCAACTTTTTGCAATTTTATATTTTTGCATAAAATGACAACTTTTGGTGATTTTGCAAAACTTGACATTTTAAACAAAATGAACCCCAATTAAGTCCTAAATTACATTAACCATGGTCTATAATGACCTTATTTTATGAAAAAATGACTTAAAATGCTCTAAACTCGACCAAAGGACCTTATTGGACATCTACACAAAAATACCCCTAGTGCCCTTGCACCATACAACCGGCCTTGAAAATTTTCCAAGTCTCTTGGAAATCACATTGCAACTTGTCCTTCTATGCATACTTCATGCCTCTGATCCCTTAAAGCCCTTCCATCAGGTATACCTTTCCATTGGTTCACATTGTGCTTGGCATTCTTACCGTTGTCACCACTTGAATAATGCTCCATCCTTACATAGTGATTTGTGGAGTGTCCTCTAACCTTTTCAGCATCACACACTGATGTTGTACCCACTTTCACATCTGCATACAAGTCCTTATCAACTGCCATCTTTTCCACCTTTTCCTCATGCTTAAACCCTTGCCAAATACTCTCATTGACTCCATCTTTTGCATAAATCATTGTTATTAGATCCTCTGCCTTCAAAACTTATGTCTTATCAGTCTTTCCTACCTCTATTTTGTCAGAATATGACTATCCTTTTATCCCTTTTTCTATCAATGGACATATGACTGTCCCTACCACAATTGCAACATGTTTTTCTTGCCTTTCTACAAGCAGTTCACCCTTAATCTTCTTTGTATCAGACTGTGACACTAATCCATCTTCTTTTCTCTTCAACATGGAAACATCCTTCATACCTACTGTCTGCATATTGTATTTATTCCTTCTATCTACTATTCTAACACTCTCAAGCCTTAAAGTGGCTGCAAACCCCATGCTCTTGTCTTCCTCAATGTTTACAAACTCTTTCCTGCCCATCATGATTACTCTTTATACCTTACCTGGTTCCTTAACTTCCTCAACCAATGGATTCAATGTGAATGTATCCCCACCTTTCTCAATAGTGTAAGTGTTTTTTCTACAATCATAAATTGCAAACCTATCAAACTACCAAGGCCTTCCAAGTAACAAGTGACAATAACTCATAGGAAACATATCACACAAAACCTTGTCTCTATATCCACCAATTTGGAACTCAACTATAGCTTGTTCATTTACCAAAATGGACTGATTATCACTCACCCAAGATACCTTATAAGGTATTTCACAAGGAATTTTTTCCAATTTCAGTTTTTCTACCATTTCACTAGACACCATATTATCAGTGCATCCTAAATTTACTATTACCTTACATATCTTACCTCTACATTTGCAAGCTATCCTGAATAGTGCTCTTCTTTGAATTAGCTCATTCTCCTTGGATCTCTTCAATATTTGTCTCTTCATCATCAATTACTCTCCCACCTCTGGAGTAGCAACATAACTTGAAGAATAGGAAATTTCACATTCATCTTCTTGCACTATTTGATCTCTCATTTCACTTCTCCTTTCTCCACCACTTGATATAGATCCATGTCTCTTAGGAAATTTGAATTTTGGATGCCTAAATTCTTGACAATTGTAGCATCTACTTGGAAATTGGTTTGAACTTCTTCCTCCTCCAAATCAGCCCCTAGTGGCTCTAAATCCACCTCTGAATTTTGCATCTTGTTCTTCTCTTTTATTTGCCTCTTCTTGGATCTCACTTTTTTGTCTTGAAGAAGAATATGTGCCTCTGCCCCTAGAGGCACTTCCTCTACCTCTAGTTGTTTTATCTTACCTTCTTTTCACCTTTTCTACTACCTTTAGAGCCATCTAGTAACATTCTTCTAGACTCCTTGGATTTGTCAAAGCTAGTTCATCCTGGATATTAAACTTCAATCCACCCAAGTACCTAGCTATCTTTTCATCCTCATTCTCATTATGGTTAGATCTCATACTTAACTTATAAAACTCTTCAGTGTATTTTTTCACATCAATTTATTTTTCTCTTAAACTTTGAAGCTTCCTAAACATTTGAATAGCATAATCAGAAGGGATAAATTTACCTTTCATCTTGGCTACCATCTTGTCCCAAGAAACAATCTTGGATTTTCCTCTCTTTCTTCTCTTAGACTGCTCATTTTCCCACCTGTTGGAAGTGGAATTACTCTGAGAGGGGGGGTGAATCAGAGTAATGTATACAAACTTTTGATGACTTGAAATACAGATTTGAACCTCTCTTTTTTTAACAAATGAGTGACTTTATATATGCAATGTGAATACTAAATTTTGAATGATTATTTTCAATGACTTAACCAAACATAACATGAATGCTTAACAACTCATATCAAAGCTTGATATATATTGTTCACATAATGCTGAATGAACAACCTTTTGATGCTTTCTTTTACACAAGACACCAAACACACTTATGGCAGAATATAACATTCACACATTGAACATGAACAATTGAACTTTGAACTTAAAGACAACTTGGAATTGTGTTAAAGTATCAGAGCATTGCATGATCTACTTTCACAATGACAAAGAAGAATTAAGCAAGATAGGCACAAACCACATAGAAGAGAAACAAAAAAATTTGATGAGTGGAAAACCCTCTTGGGATAGAAAAACCACTCCAAAATGCCTTACAGGATTAGATCAAAAACACTGATTACAATATTTTTAGAGCACCAAATCCTTATAGATCAGGAGCACCAACTCCACCAAAATTCTAAGGCACTAACTTTAGTAGGAGCACCAACTCCTTAAGAAAGCTTCTCAATAATCATGCAATCTATCTAGACCTTATAACTGCATTATTTTTGCTATTACAAAATATTAACAAAGTACATTTAAAAGATAAACAATAATGCCCATTATAATCTGTACTAAATGAAATAGTACCAACATAACCTCACTAAAATATATGCAATCTCTGTAATAAGAATCAGAGATATAAACACTTGAAGCTCTCTCGTTTACAATTTTTTAGAATACAAAAATATCACTGTAATAACCCCTTATTCTCTTTTTAACAATACTCTGTTTGGTCTTATAAACTCTCATCACAGAGTCATGACTTTGAGTCATGCATTTATACAAAACAAAAACTGTGTAAAACATCAAAAACCTCGAGTTTGAACTTGGGTTCAAAATAGTTTCAAATTCAATTATGATTAATGAAAACTCAAGATCCTTTTTAAAACTGAAACTAGAAATAAAGCCAACTGTTCGAAACTGAAACAATATCAACTTCTTTTTTAATTTTCCATTTACCTTCGAAAGATCAAAGAAAGGTATAGACATTACCTTTTGTTATGCCGAATCGAACTGCAAACAAAAACCCATAAGATTCTCTGCCAGCTCGTGGAGAGTCCACCAACTAACTTGCCACCGTTCATAAACTGCCATACCTGAAAAGCAAGCTCGAATACTAGCAAGAACCTACTATGACTGAAAATTTAACCTCTTCATGGCAGCGCTAGGGTTTTTCATTAGAGAAAAACCAAAATGAAATAATGATTTCCCTAACTTCTTTTGAATCAAAGACTTTAGATTGCTTTTTCCAAATTTTATAAAACTTGAAATCTGAGAGGACTTTTAATCAAACATCATAATAACCTTTAAACACACGCTATCAAAGACTTTATCATTGTTGTCAATACTTTGACCACGTGAAACATGAATTCCTTTGACTATTCCAAGATTCCCATGGGCCGATACAAATAAACAATCATTATGAATATTATGTAATATGGTATGCCTGGCTAGAAATTGAAATATATTATAATGTAAACTATATCACATGTGAAGAGCCTAATCACTCCAAGTCAAAGCCATGAATGGCTTTAACTTAATGCCACTAAATATAGCATATATTTTCTATATGAAATACAAACCACCCAACTACATTTGATTGCCCCTTGTGTATGATTTAACACTAGGGCGAAACCAAGGGAATTCCATGTAAACCATCATAATGTAAATGTTCACTTTTGAAAGTATGTGAACAAATCATAAAGAATTACTTTGAAGAGGGATTGAAAACATATCACCAAGTATTATTCACTTCACATAAACCTGTTACTAGCACCTATGAATAGCAAAGTGGAACTTGTATGCCAATGACATAAACTGTCTGTGTTATCAAGGATGATACAACCATGTAAACTGAGCATGTAAAATCTGAATAAAGTGAATTTGCAATACAAGACTTCATGAAAACCGAATCTTACCAAATTACCTTCAATCTGAGCAATGAAATGCTATCACCTATATGTGTTTCAACAGAACCAAGTAGAGACTAAAAAATAAACATGCCACTGTAAATATCAATCAATATCGTTGAACCAATCTGAGTGTCGAAACAACATGATTCACCTAATCATCAACCCCATATATATAAATATATCCTCTACACATGAATCCAACATAATCAGTACCATAAAACAAAACTGAAAATAATCCATCCAAATCACTGTCCACAAAGTGTTGAATATGCCAAGTACTAAAACAACAATAGCCAGATGCACCATGTACCATAATGCCGATGCCAAACCAAGAAGAGACAACCAATCAATTTTCACATCAAGGACAAATAGCACAAAAGAGAAGTCAACAAACTCCCCCTTTGTCCTTGATGGAAAAAATTGAGCAATCTGAAATGAAGTGCCAACATCTGAACCAAAAGCAACTCAAGTAAACTCATATTTCTCCCCCTTTTTGTCACAAGGACAAAGGGTAAGTAGTGAAATGCCAAAAACTATAACTGAAACAACTGCGAATAGAGCAATGAAGTAGCAACTAAACCATGGAAGCAACAAGTAGCTATTAAGAGAGCTAAGAAGCTCCCCCTGAACCAATGATAGAACATTAAGAGAGCAGAGATTGAGAGACAACTCCCAATCTAGACCGAAGTCTTTCAAATACTTCTTTAGCCAAAGGATTAGTAAAAATATCTACTACTTGTGCTTGAGTAGGAACATATTGCACAAAAACCTCATTAGGCAACACTTTTTCACAAAGAAAATGAAATTTAATAGTAATGCACTTGGTTCTTGAATGCATAACTGGATTCTTAGACAAACTTATAGCACTTGAGTTATCCGAAAAGATAGAAATAGGTTTAGCAACTTCAATACCCATGTCTGATAGTTTCTGAGCCATCCAAAGAAGCTGAGTACAACAAGATGTAGCTACAATATATTCAACCTCTGCTATTGACAATGAAATTGAATCTTGATTTTTGCTATGCCAAGCAACAAGACAATCACCAAGATAAAATGTTGCACCACTTGTGCTTTTTCTGTCATCTAGACAACCAACCCAATCAGCATCAGTAAAATCCATTAATGTAAAGTCATTATTCCTAGGATACCAAAGACCAAAATCAAGAGTACCCTAGATATATTTGAATATTCTTTTTACAACAATAAGATGTGACTATTTTGGTGCAGATTGAAATCTAGATACAATACAAACATCTTGCATTAAATCTGGTCTGCAAGCTTCCAATCATTGACCTATATTCAGATTGATCAACATCAGGAGAATCATCAGTTTTAGACAACTTACAACCAGTCACCACTGGTGTGCTCACTAGACGACAACCATCCATTTGAAACCTTTTCAACATCTCTTTGGCATATTTTGTTTGTGACAAAAATATTCCTTGTTCAAGCTATAAAACTTGGAGGCCAAGAAAGAATGTTAGTTCACCTAACATTGACATTTCGAATTCAGATTCCATAATCTTTGAATTTTTTTTAGATAAGGCATCATTGTTGCAACCAAAAATTATGTCATCTACATATACCTCAACAACTAGAATATCATTACCTTCCTGTTTGACATAAAGATTTATGTCCACACCACCTCTTTTGAATCCATTTTTTGTTAAGTGTGCATCCAATCTAGAATACCAAGCTCTAGGAGCTTGTTTAAGACCATATAAGGCCTTTTTCAATTTGTACACATGATCAGATTTATCTTTTGCAACAAATCCTTCTAGTTGTTCCATATATACCTCCTCATCAAGATAACCATTCAAGAATGTAGTTTTAACATCCATTTGGTAAGCCTTAAAATTCTTGAAACAAGAGTATGCTAAGAAAATTCTAATAGATTCAATATGAGCAATAGGTGCATAAGTTTCACCAAAATCAATCCTTCTTGTTGTGCATATCCTTTTTATACAAATCGTGCCTTGGTTCTAACCACTTTGCCACATTCATCTAGTTTGTTTCTGAAAACCCACTTGCCACCTATGACATTTTTGTCATCAGGTTGTGAGACTAATTCCCAAGTCTTATTTTTTCCAATTTGGCTGATTTCTTCTTGCATTGCCTTTAACTAGAAATCATCATTTAAGGCATCAAAAATAGATTTAGGCTCAAATTCAGTTACCAAACAAAAATGTTCAGCAATTTGTGCTTGCTCAACAACTTTTTCTCTTTTTGTTGTTAAGACTCCTGCATTTTTATCTCCAATTATCAGATCTTGAGGATGATTTTTCATAACAATCTTGGAAGGTGTTTTTGGAGGTATTACTTTAGAAATTGAAGCCTCCTCTTGTTGTGAATCATCTACTTCAACAAATTTAAGTGTGATATCAAAATCTTCCATAAATTCCTCTTCATCATCCTACACATGATCAAAATCTAGGAGCAATCTTTCATCAAACTTGACATTAACAGATTCAACAATCTTATTCAGCCTTTTATTGAAACATTTATAGGCTTTGCTATGAGTAGAATATCCTAAAAAGATACCTTCATTAGACTTATATTGAAATCTTCCTAAGTTTTCATCATCTCTTTTAATAAAGCATTTACAACCAAATATTCTGAAGTAATTAATAGAGGAAGATTTAGCATACCAAAGCTCATATGGAGGGAAATTGGATTTCACTCTTATTTGCACTCTGTTTAGAATGTAAATAGTTGTATGAACAAATTCTTTCTAGTACATATCTGGTAGTTTGGCTTCATCTAACATTGTTCTAGCCATTTCTTTCACTGTTCTATTTTTCCTTTCCACAACCCCATTCTGTTGAGGTGTCCTTGCAGCAACATATTGTCTTTTTATACCATGTTACTCACAATATTCAATGAATTCTTGAGATGTAAATTCACCTCCTTTGTCTGATCTCAAGCATTTAAATTTCATATTAGATTCTTTCTCAACATTTTATGAAATATTTTAAATCTGTCAAAAGCCTCTGATTTATGTTTGAGAAAGGTTACCCAAACCATCCTCGTATAGTCATCTACAAATAACATGAAGTACTTTTCACCATTTATTGACCCTGTCCTAGTAGGACCACATAAATTAGTGTGTACAAGTTGCAATGGCTTAGTAGAAGAATGTTCTTTAGATTTAAAGTTCACCTTAGTTTGCTTGCCTTTCATACATTCTTTGCAAACTTTATTTTCTAGTTTACTTAAGACAGGCAAACCTCTCACATTTTTATTTTTACTTATTCTAACCAGATTGTCAAAGTTTATATGCCCTAAACGTTTATGCCATAACCGGATTTCTTCCACTTTACCCATAAGGCACATGCCTTCATAGTTTTAACGATTAGAAGAGTCAAGGAGATTGTAAATATTTCTAGAAGTTCTCAAACCGGTTGTGACTATTTTACCAAATTTGTTGTTTTTTATTTCACAACCTTGTGGACCAAATGTAACATGGTATCCATTATCACAAATTTGACTAACACTTAAAAGATTATCTTTCAATCCTTCTACATAATACACATCATAGATTGGTGTGTCATCATTTAGAAGTAAAGAACCTTTACCTTTTATCTGAATACCAGAGTTGTCACCAAACTTAACAAATCCACCTTCATAATATTCAAGTTACAAGAATTTGTCTTTATCACCAGTCATGTGGTTTGAACAACCACTATCGAACACCCATAATGACTTCTTCTTAGAGAGAAAGGAAGTTTGTACAAGCATAGATTGCTCTACACTTGGAACAAACTTGGGTTTCCAAACTTTCTCTGTGATAGGCTTATTTTGTTTACATTGTTTGGATGTGTGACCAATAGTGTTACATTTGAAACATCTGATTGTATTTGGAAAACCAAAGAATTGTTTGAGACCAAACCTTGGTATTCTAGGCATCATGAATCTATAATTGCTCACTTTATGTCCAAATTTATTGCAGTAAAAACAATAACCATGGAAGAATGCATTGAATCTAAAATTGTTTCTTTTATGCTTAAAGGATTGCTTCTTACTAGCTGTCTTGAAGTTCTGATTTGAACATTCACTAGTGTTGAAACCTACACCAGTCATGTCCTTATACTATTTCTGCTTTATAAGTAAGTCATTTAAATGCAAAGTACTTTCATAACCTTCTACTTGTTTCTTAAGTATGACTACTTCCTTTTCAATCCTTTGGATTTCTTTGTCTTTGTCAACAAGAATTGATTTAAGATTGTTTACAACTCCTAGAATCATCAAGTTCAGTTTGTAAAGATGTGGTCACCTTATTTGGAATTTTCTCTTGTGAAGAAACTTGTTTCTTTAACTTTTTTTATTTCTTGTAGAGCACAAAGTAACTCACCTTCAAGACTTACTTCTAATTCAGATTGATTTTCAATTTGACTTCTTGATTGATCACTTGAATCCTTTTGTACAGTAATCTCAGCCATAATAAAGTTTCATCTTCATCATTTAAGGACTCATCTGACTCAACATTTGAGTCTTCTTTGCTAAAGAGACTCTTTTTCTTTTTGATAATATTGTTAAACTTCTTTTTAGGATTCCAAGACTTTTTCTTGAATTGTTTTTCTGCTTTCTCATCATCATTGGTTTGATCTGGATAAGGACATTTAGCTGCAAAGTGACCAAATTTGCCACAATTAAAACATTTGAATGACATTTTTCCTTTATATTTCTTTGTCAACTTCCTTACTAAAAGAGCTTCTAAAGAATCAAACAATTCTGATTCAATGTCTAAATCTTCTTTCTTTTATGCTTTAAAAGCAGTCTCTTTAGAGGTTGAAGCAGAGCTTCATATCCTCATTTCATAGGTTGTTAATATGCCTTGTAAATTATCCAAGGTAAGTGAATCAAAATGCTTCTTTTCTTCAAGAGTAGAAACTTTAGACTCAAATTTAGGATGCAAAGTCCTAATCACTTTTTGAACAACATTAGATTCTGCAATTGTTTCACCTAGACCTCTTCTTGCATTGACAACTTCATCTATTCTTAGGAAATAATCAACAATCTTTTCATCATCCTTCATTCTCATTTCCTGAAATTGATTCTTGAGAGTAAGGATTTTGGAGTGCTTAACCTTTTCATTTCCTTGATACATATTTTCAAGCTTCTCCCAAATTTCATATGCAGATTTACAATGCATGACTTTGACAAATACATCTTTTGTCAGACCACACAATAGTGCATGTTTAGCTCTTGCATTCATTTCATATTTTATTTTCTCATCATGATCTGTAGGTATGGTATCAAGTACAATGTATTTACTACACATTAAGTTCCAGAAATTAAGATCTAAAGAAATCAGACATGTTTCCATTCTAATTTTCTAGAACACATAATCAGAGCCATCAAATAGAGGAGCTCTTGTAATACATGAACCTTCAGGTGCATGTGCCATTATGAAAAACTTCCAAGACTAGAATAAATCTTAGGTGGTAAAACCTAACGCAGGACCCTACGCTCTGATACCACTTGTTGGAAGTGGAATTACTCTGAGAGGGGGGGTGAATTAGAGTAATGTATAAAAAAATTTGATGACTTGAAATGCAGATTTGAACCTTTTTTTTTGAACAAATGAGTGACTTTATATATGCAATGTGCATACTAAATTTTGAATGATTGTTTTCAATGACTTAACCAAACATAACATGAATGCTTAACAACTCATATCAAAGCATGCTATATATTGTTCACATAATGCTGAATGAATAACCTTTTGATGCTTTCTTTTACACAAGACACCAAACAAACTTATGGCAGAATATAACATTCATACATTGAACATGAACAATTGAACTTTGAACTTAAAGACAACTTGGAACTATGTTAAAGTATCAGAGCATTGCATGAACTACTTTCACAATGACAAAAAGAAGAATTAAGCAAGATAGGCACAAACCACATAGAAGAGAAACACATAATTTTGACAAGTGGAAAACCCTCTTGGGGTAGAAAAACCTCCAAAATGCCTTATAGGCTTAGATCAAAAACACTAATTACAATATTTTTCAGAGCCCACTCCTTACATTTAGAAGCACCAACTCCACCAAATTTTGAAGCACCAACTTAAGTAGGAGCACCAACCTTAAGAAAGTTTCTAAATAATCATGCAATTGTTGGTGTAATTAACTATTTAATTACATCTTCATAAGTTTACTTAGGAAATCTTTAATTCCTAAGTTATAGGATCTTATCCTTATCTTATCGAGCTATCTTTTTGCTCAAGATAAGATTTGGTTGTTGCATCTTTGCTTTTATAAGCAAGCCTCATCTTGTACATTTGTATCAATTAAATTATGAATCAATCTTGCATATTGATAGCAAGCATTCTCGCCATTATTTCTCTCTTGTGAGTATTTTAGTCCTAGAAACAAATTCTGGTTTCCTAGCATTGTCTGTCAAGACCTTATAACTGCATTATTTTTGCAATTACAAAATATCAAGAGTACATTTAAAAGATAAACAATAATGCCCATTATAATTTGTATTGAATGAAATAGTACCAACATAACCTCATTGAAATATATGCAATCTTTGTAATAAGAATCAGAGATATAAACACTTTAAGCTCTCTCTTTTACAATTTTTCAGAATACAAAAATATCATTGTAATAACCCCTTATTCTCTTTTCAACAATACTCTATTTGGTCTTATAAACTCTCATCACAAAGTCATGGATTTGAGTCATGCATTTGTTCAAAACAAAAATTGTATAAAACATCAAAATCCTCGAGTTTGTACTCAGGTTCAAAACAGTTTCGAATTCAGTTATGATTAATGAAAACTCAAGATCCCTTTTAAAACTGAAACCATAAATAAAGCCAACTATTCGAAACTGAAACAATATCAACTTTTTTACTTTTCCATTTACCTTTGAAAGATCAAAGCAAGGTATAGATATTATATTTTGTTATGCTGGATCAAACTGCAAACAAAAACCCATAAGATTCTCTACTAGCTCGTGGAGAGTCCACCAACTAACTTGCCACTGTTCATAAATTGCCATACTTGAAATCCAAGCCCGAATACCAACAAGAACCCATTGTGACTGAAAATGTAACCTCTTCATGGTGGCGCTAGGGTTTTTCATTAGAGAAAAACTAAAATGACATAATGATTGCCCTAACTTCTTTTGAATCAAAGACTTTAGATTGCTTTTTCCAAATTTTATAAAACTTGAAATCTGAGAGGATTTTTAATCAAACATGATAATAACCTTTAAACACATGTTGTCAAAGACTTTATCATTGTTGTCAATACTTTGACCACGTGAAACATGAATGCCTTCCGATATTCCAATATTCCCATGGGCCGAGAAAAATAAACAATCATTATGAATAGTATGTAATATGGTATGCCCGACTAGAAATTGAAATATATTATAATGTAAACCATATCACATGTGAAGAGCCCGATTACTCCAAGTCAAAGCCATGAATGGCTTGTTATGCCTGCATAACCACCCCATTTGATTTGGAATAAAATGGGTCCCAGCTTCTCTTTTGGTTTCTTTGCCTCTGTTATTTGCTTTGCTTTTGGGAGTTCTTACGTTTCTTCATGTTTATCTTTGATTGTTTGATATGATTTTTAGTCCTATCTAGAAGCGAGTTGATTTTCTTCTCGCTAAGAACTCAATGAAATAATCATAAGCAATATTGTATCCTATTATGGTATATTTTATGTTCTCCTATGGGCTAATGGAGATTTTGTTTTGTAGGATTAAATCACACATGGTGATATTTGTCAGGGGGATCAATTGGAATGCATTCCTCAATCCAGTTGGTCATAATTCTCCTCTAAGAAGAAAGTCAACAAGACCTTGCAGATGTCTTGTCGACTACTAGTGCATTTTGTTAATAGGCATCTGTGTTGCCTATCGGCAAGACCCCAGGGGTGTCACGACGAGTGGAGTTCACATGCAAACACATATTGGCGGGACATCAATCATTGTCTTGGTGACTAGGAGTTTCCCATTGGCGTGAAGGTCTCCTTCGGAGAAAGGTCTCGGTGAGATCTTTATGTCTCACCGACTGGCGACAAAAAGGATATGCATATCGGCGGGAGATTTTTCCTTTAGAGTGAAGCCTCAGCAACTTCTTTATGCCCCACTGACTACCACAGACTGGGCTAGCACCTTCAACAAGAGTTGTATCTTTGGTGTGTAATCTTGCCGTAAGCTTCATGTCTCACCGACCAACGATAAAGATATGCCTTTTGGTGAGAAACTTTCGTGGGGGAGAGATGTCTCAGTGAATGCATTTGGTCTTGCTAACAA
>VDFB02360323.1:0-52417 GCA_007258455.2 Sequoia sempervirens
GCTTGTGTAACTTTAGTCATATAATCATGTTATTATTTTGCATTCTACGAGTGTTGGAGAATTTGCTTTTGTTTAATCATTATCAACTTTCCAAGTTTTGATTAAAAATACACTAACCAAAGGAAATAGAGGTTCTATTTCACTTATTTACAAAGAAGATAAATCTCCCTAATGTTTATGATTATAAAGTATTGGTGTATTGAGATATTTTTAAAAGAGAATGGAATATCTTTAAACTATTATCAACTTAGGGGAAGTAAGGGTCTATTCACCTCTTCCAAAAGCAAATAAATCTTTCGAAAGTTCAAGATTACCAAGTCTTAACATATTGAGATATTTTTAATACAATGTATGGATTATCACAAAAACACTGTATTATTGATGAAAACTTATGTGATATTTCTTATATTTTTTATACATATATATGCACTTTTAGTTCCCTAGTATAGGTATATAGTAAAAGTTATATACTAGAATATATCATTGAAATGAATTTGTTTATATGATGCTTATATCTTTTATTGACATGTATACACTTCTAGTTCTCTATTTTAGGTTTACACTAATATTTGTATAATAATTTAGGCTTTGATTATGTCACCCAAATGAAGAGGCAATTGTCATTAGAGGTATTAAACTATTAATATTTCATTTCTCTTTGTTCTCCTTATTAATCTAGATGAATTTTAAGCCTTATGATTTATATAATTAATATTCATTTTTAAAAAATTACGAGAGATTTATTTTTACCACACTTTAATTTAATATTCTTTATCTCTAGAATTTCAAGTTGCACATGATGCAATCATGTTAAGTGGATTTATGTTTTTGAAATTAAAAGTGGCAAATAAGGGTGTCGTCCCTATAGAACAAGGCCCAGCAGGCCAACAACAAAGAGAATGAGAAGAGCAACAAAACAAGGGTGCAAACCCTTAGAACAAGGCCCTACGGCCCATCAACAACAGACGAACACCGTAGTGACAATAGAAAAATAAACAACACCTAGTCATAGATGATCAGGAGTGATAGGAAAGAAGGACCCAAAGTAGTACAATCTAAAAACAGACTTACAACCCATTCCTGGCACGAAACCAAGAGCAATTGAATGCATAAAACCAACACCCTACAACAGCAGAACAGTAACAAACCTTCCACTCAAAAGGCCACAAACCATCTGCAATTAGTTTCATGTGTAATCTTGGTGTTATTATTTGCTTAATAAGAGGTCTTATAGGTCCTTATTAAAAATTAGTATAATGTTCAATATTAGTGATAATTTATTTGATTTTACTTATATACAAGGTGTGCTTGTTGGATATCTAAACTTGCTTTTAGCGTTTCTCTTTTAAGTGTATTTTTACTGACCTCTACTTGATCACCCTTATTGGCCTTGCAAATCCAAAAATGTAGATGATAATTCCACTCTTTCTAATTAGCTTATTATATTCTATAGCCTTTAATGTTTATTCTCCCCCATTGTATTTGGACAATCACACATTCTTAGGTCTAGATCTTGTGTTCTTTCTTGAGTATTATAAGGTATGTAGTTTAGGTACCCATAAAAGTGTTCAATTTTCTAAGGGAGAATTTACTTATAGGTCCCTTTATCAATTTTGTTGTTTCTAATAGGAAACAAACATATTGATCCTTAAATTGTTGTTGTCTTTGAAAAAACCTCACCAAATAAATAAAGTGGGCTTGGTAGATACACTACAAATCATATGAAAATCCTCCATTTTTTGCTACACAAGAACACCCCTTTAAATTTATGCACATTGATATTTTGATAAATATAAACATTTTACATGCTACCAAGTTCCCTTTGAACAACTACTTTAATTGTTGGGGGAAATAAAGAAAGAATATGCAAGGGCCCCTATCTTTCCATATTTATCATTACCAATGAAATATCTTTGTTGCTCCTTTTCAATAACACTACAGGGAATACATAATATATTGGGCCATTTTTGAGTAGTTTGTTAGGAACCACCACATTTATTGATAGGTTGCACATGGCAACATTTTGTTCACCCTTGAACTAGCAACCTAATGCATACTGTAACGTCTAGAAAGTGCAGAATAGAAAACAAGTTAAACATGCAAAGCAATCTAAGATTCTAAATGCAATCTAATGTTAAGCAACAAAGAACAAAGGAAAGTAAAAAACATAAGCAAACTGAAACAATTTCACCGAATTTGTACATATTTCCATGATTCATCTCGATTTCCATTCTCCATTTTGCTTGTAGTCGTATAATTTCCCTCAGATTTCTCGTAAGTTCGTGCAAGTATAGCCTATGATAGTAATTTAGCAAAACATCGAAGATTCAAGATAAGTGCTCTCAAAAGTTATAATATTTCGCAAGGTTCGAAAAGAGATTTCAATTTCGAGAGAGATTGGAATGATGAAGACCAAATCAATTTATAGAAAATTGATTATTCGAATGACAGGCTAGGATTGAAAGATCAACAGACGGGTGAGATTGACTGATTAGACATGCATTCTAATAACTGTCAGTAATAACATGAGTGATACAAATTAGAAATAGAATTAAAGATTAAATAAATGATTTAATCTTCCAGTTTGGTATTCAAAAATAGAAGAAATATCTTTGCATGACAAAGATAAAGATTGATTAAAGCAATTCATGTTCGAATGCATGCACAAAGTTTAATTAATTAAATAGGAGTATTTAATTAATCTGCATGTACATGCAATTGAGTTAGCATTGGACGATTGAATGATTTGACGAAGAGATTACTCGAGAACGCCACTCAGACATTACACCAAGAGTTAACTGAGCGATTAAAATAGATCTTTGAGTCGAGTAAAAGTGAATACTTAGATAACTCACATAATTATCTAAATATAGAGGAATGTGTTAAAATAGAATTCATGAATTAAATAATTCATTTAATTCAAGATTTGATATTTGAAGAATAATTAAATAAATAAGATTTATTTAATTAAGTGATGAAGGGACTTTAAAGGAATAATTAAATAAATAAAGAATTTACTTAATTATAGTTGAAGTATGATAAAGAGTAAATTAAATAATAATTTATTTAATTTGACAAGAAGAATAAGGTTAATTAGTAACATAATTAAATAAAAGGTGTTTATTTAATTAATAGAAGAAATTAAGACTATAAAGAATAATTAAATAATTGACATTATTTAATCATGACCATGAAAAATACGAATTATGAAGAATATTTGAAGTCGCAGGCTTAAACCAAATTTCGATGTCTACATTTGCCCCTCTTTGATACAATGTCATTTTGGTGTTGTGTCAAAGAAAATCAATAAGAAATATGGCCCAGTGTAAAACAGGTGAAGGTATGCCCCCTCGGGAAAATTGACAAATTTTCAAAAAGTTTAATAAAAATTTGGAAATAGTCCTGATTAGGCCATTGGATGGCCATAAATGCAGTGGAGTTGACAGAATTTAGTTTGGAAATATTAGGGACGGGTACGGGTTGATCGAAATTGGAAGCTAATGCGGCTAGTAGGAAAGGATGCCACCAAAACCCTAGGTATATATAGAAATTGGGGTAAAAACCAAGTCATTTTCACCCTCCTAGCTTTGAAAATTGAGAATTTGCTTTGCACTCACCGTGATGATGTCCCCTATTCCGAACACCCATCATCGAGCTTATAGGATTCGGACCTTCCAGAGGCCAGCCGACGCGGACCCCCCGGTATGTACCTCAAACTTGTCTTTTGAAATATTTCATTTGCGCGTAATTTTATGCATTTAATTCCAAATTTATGTATGCGTCATTTTAATAAAATGCTGCATGTGTATGTGCGAATGACGCATCTGCATTCAAAAAACCGCATTTGAAAATTTATGTTCAATGTTTAGTTTAGGTTTGTTGTGGTTCGATGCATTTGTAGATTAATGAACCGCATTTGACAATATGCATCGCATGTGCACGTAGAATACCCACATATGTTTATTGTGCAATGCATTTGAATTTCCCTCGACGCACACGTATTTATTTCAACGCATATGTTATAATGCAACACATATGTGATAGAGTTAGCCGAATTTGTTTTTGTGCAACGCATTTGAATTTTATGCACCGCATATGTAAAATAACGACGCATGTGAAAAATAATGACGCATTTGAGAAACAATGATGCATTGAATAGCAGTTTGTTATAGGCAGTTTGCATTAGAATAGATGTTTGAGGCTGACATGAGGCATGTATAACGCCATTGTAGGTCATGTTGGATACAGTATATATCCAAGAGTCGAGGCTGATGACTTTTTGATTCAGGGACAGCTTACGGAGTGCAGAGCGACATTTCCTCTGGCACCTTGGTCTTCTGCATGTTACAGACATGCCTCAGATTTAGGCGAATTGGGGATTATTGACAGCTTTGTGTGAGCAGTGGCACTCAGAGACATCGTCTTTCCACCTACCGACTAGAGAGGCCACTGTTACCTTAGAGGATGTCTACAAGATCCTCAGACTTCCTATTAGAGGCACACGGGTGACGTATGATACCCAGAGGGGTGTAGCTGAGATGTGCAGATACTACCCACATGCAGACATTAGGCAGTTAGGATTTGACCACTATGAGATTAGGTGGCGTGTGTTAGCTCAGAGGTATAAGCAGCTAGACTATCTATTGTGTACATTGATAGGCGGCATAGTACTTCCTAACCATTGATGTCATGGTTTTCCCATGGGGTGGGGAGAGATGCTAGTAGGCATGCTAGAGCGTCGAGTGGTGTATGCTTGGGGTTCATGTCTGCTCAAGATGTTATACTTTCACTTGCATGATATTTCCTACCGAGAGGCACAGTCTATGAGTTGTGGTACCACGCTCCTGATGGTATGGGCGTGGGAACACATCGCTATTTTTCGGCCACCAATGATAGTTGATCTTCCACATGGAGCTCCTCATTCCTTCCGCTATGCGCGGGCTAACACTCAACACCACATAGGAGATACGGGTTATTTCAGACATGCCATAGACACGATGGTGCAGTTTACATGGAGACCATACTTGGGCTGCGCCAATTGGTCAGATGAGGATGAGCATTTGTCATTTTTCTGATAGGTACAGTTCTTGATTGGGTGGACAGTGTCACATTTCCACATTATAGAGCGTCAGTTGCCAGATCGTGTCCTGCGACAGTTTGGAGAGGTGCAGGATGTGCCTAGAGGATGGGCAAAGTTTGCAAGATCATTATGAGAGGTCCCTTTATGGGGCCCAGAGATTCCAGTGGCCACAGCTGAGGCAGACATTGATGCACTATAGGCAGTTCCATGGGGGATGGAGGGATGGTCCAGCAGACCCAGGGACCACAGAGGAGTATGATCAGTGGTGGGCAGTACACAGACCGATTCAGCTGATAGATCTAGAGCAGCCAGCGCCGGTAGAGTGGCGACAAATAGGTCCGCGAGGCAGGCATAGTAGAGGTAGAGGTTGGGGAGATAGAGGAGGTCATGGTGATGGAGGAGATGATGGCCAAGGTGGATGACGAGAGGGTCGGAGAGGGAGACGTGGTCAGAGGGGACGAGGGCCACCATTATCACCGATCCATGAGGAGAGATGAGGAGAGGAGGATGTGGCCATGCTAGACATCGGGAGAGGAGGGGAGGAGGTGGATATTGTGATAGGCAGAGAGGAGGTGCAACCCATAGAGATGGCTATTCTAGAAATCCCTGCAGAGGAGGAGGCAGGTACCGAGGAGGCAGACAGAGAGGAGGCAGAGATTGATGCCTTGGGCTTGTTAGGCGCCTACTAGGAGGATGACGAGGAGGATGATTATCATGAGAGAGAGATTCATGATTAGATTCTAGAGGAGTTGGATGAGGAGGAGGATGGGGTAGTGAGGGTCAGATAGGATGAGACAGGGTCAATAGATCCTGATACTACTACATTACGAGCCCAGGTTGCATCCTTGGAGGAGCAGATGAGAGTCCTGATGTCAGAGAGGGATGTGTTTCAGATGGAGAGGGACAGAGCCATTATGGACAGAGATCAAGCTATAGCTCATAGATAGGAGACAGAGCAGAGATTCTCAGAGCTCATAGCCTTATGTACTAGACCATCAGTTGCCTTCGCCAGAGAGTTAGTCAGAGCTGGGGAGAGAGAGAGATATTACCGTGATTTATATGAGGCAGAGATTCCTCCGGAGAGACGGGCTCCCAGCTTCTCATAGGCACATAGTAGTAGGTCATAGACTAGGACCCACACCAAGATAGTTAGCACAGAGGGGGTAGAGCAACCACGCAGAGCAGGTTCGTATGATAGACCTCCCTCAGGTCACCAGTCGTCGAGTTCCCATCATCATTCCTCCACACGCTCCAGGCATGATAGTAGTGGTAGTTCAGGGTATGGGTACCTCTTGAGATGCATCCAGACATTGTATTATGATCCTATAGCCTGTGGGCTTCCATGTATTATTGATACATTATGACATTGCGATGTGACATGGTTGAGTGATATATATATATATATATATATATATATATATATATATATATATATATATATATATATGGTTTTGGCGGTGATTCTCATGATATGCATTTCTATATATTAATTATGTAGTTGTTTATTTGTACATGTGATGTTTATATGACATGCCTATGTGATGGATGATATCTTTTATAATGTGTTGATGCAGCTAATGATATAATGTGGATTTATATGATGTTGATTCTATGTGCTATATGCAGTTTATAAATTATGAAATGCAATATGATGTTATATGTATAATGCAGGGTACATGTGATGCTAATACAAATGTAATGTGATGCATATATTTACAGTTGCTTTGTATATGGGATGCTTATGATAAGTATTGTATGATGATGAATGTTTATTATGCCACGATGACCTAGATTTGATATATGCCTATTTGTATGTATTTTTCTAACATGTATGTTGATGCAAGATGATGTATAATGTTTTGTGTCACAGGACTCCGTCATAATGAAAGAAAGAAGAACTGTTAGTGCGGAAAGAAAGATTGAGAAATATTTGAAAGAGATGGGATAGATGTTAGTATTAGCAATCTTCGATGTTTCGTTGTATCACAAAAGGTATTGCACTTTATCATCATTGGGCGGGACTAATACAAATGGAGATAAACACCATGATATGACATAGATCAAGGTGTGTAAGGTCATCCACTTGCTAACAACAAACAGTTGCAGACAAGGATTGTCGTTAACTCATACTAAGGGTACAAGTTGCCCCAGTCTTTTTGTCACGACAAACCACAGACAACAAACAAAGGAAAAGACAAGTCATGAGACGTCATTGCTCGTCTAAATCCTGCATGGGAAATCCTCGAGGAACTAATAACATGACTCAAAAATCAAAGTTAAAAGACAGTCGACAGACATCAGTCAAAGAAAACAGAATTCTGATACATCGTTGCTTCTCTAAATCCTTCATGGGACATCCTTGAGAAAGCTAGTAACATTATTCCGAGTCATCAAGTTAAATAAAATGATAAGATAAGCAAGCCATAAAGTCAAAAAGCCAATAAAATATTTTCCAAAACTTGATCTGTTTGTTTCATTTGTTTTGATTGATAAAAGGATTGATTTGATAGTGCTTGATGTCAGGAGATACACATACCAAATAAGACTGTGAGTCTAGTTTCAATGTTATGACTATCTGTATAAGGTATGACAAAGCTTGATTTCAGAAAGATATGTATCGTATAAGACGTTGAGTCAGATGTTGTTGATGTGATAACCTGTGTAAGGCTAGGTTTGATTGTTTGACAATGTCGATTATGCAGGAAGGACTCATCCTGTATAAGACATAGATTGTTTTGCTGATATTAGTATTCATGAAGGACTCATCCTGAATAAGACACAGGTTGATTGCTTTGATGGTGCCTGTTTCTAGGAAGGACACATCCTGTAGTAGACATAAGTTGACCTGTGCTGATTGTTTCGTTTGGAAAGTTGTATGATTTGACTTAGAGACATTGCTGACTTGTTCACCAGATTGATGCATGACTTGATATGACGTGTTGACAATTGATAGTGTGTGACAAAAAACCCTAAAGGACTGACCTAGTGTGGCCTCGGAGGCTCATCGATTGATGGCCTTGCCTATGTTATACGTGTAGAGACCTCGTAGTTTGACTTGACTTTGACCGACAAGACTGACTACAAATAGAAGATGGTGTGAAAGTGAATGTGATGAACCCTAATGGACTAACCTAGTGCGGCCTCAGGGGCTCATTGATTGATGGCCTTGCCTACGTTATACACGCAAAGACCTCGTAGTTCGACACGACCAATGACCTTGTCATATAGACAATGAATCAAAGCATGATTTTATATAGACAAACCTAAACGGATTGACCTAATGCCTCGGGGGCACATCGAAAGATGGCCTTGCCTACGTCCAGTCGTAGAGGCAACATAGTTCGACAAACGACAAAGACGAACAAGTGTGACTGACTTTGACTCTATTTTTGGATTTTCAAAATGTTTTTATTTTTTTTGTCTTTTTGAAGTTTTATGATGTTTTGTGTTTTCTAGGTCATTTTGTGATGTTTGTGGATTTTCCATATGGTTTTACGTCTTCAACACAGTCAATGGAAGAATCAATATGACACATGTCAAGTGTTTGCCCCTAGTCGAGTATAAGACCAATTGATTATGAATAGGGTAAAATGGGGGATATGAAATGTGCTCGATGTCAATCGTTCCAAGTTATGGAAAAGACTACCACTTATTATGAATGGTATATACAAGTGATGGATACAAAATATAAGGGATATGTATAGGGATAGGTAGTATGTACATGGATAAGGACTGTGTATAGGGAAGTGGAATATGTACAGGGATAGATAGTACGTATAGGGATAAGGGCTATCTAGAGGGTAGGTAGATTAGAATAATAGTAGACAAAGGAGTAGAGTTAACTACACATGGTGCCTGTTTTCCAGGTTTTCACCATGGTACCTATCCAAGGTGCCACCGAAGTGGTTTTCACCATTGGACGAATTATTTGTCTTTACTATTTTCTGGATTATCTAAAAAAAATTTGTTACCAAGACGCCTGTTTGCCAGGTTTTCACCTTGGTAATGATTTTTTTTTTGTGATTTTCTAATTTTTTTGTATTTTTGCTAATTAGGACAATGCTCTCAGAAGCTATGTGTAGAACTTCTTCAGATGTAGATTATTGATTGGCGAGGACAACGGTTCCCCTTTAGGAGTAGAGAGTTGGTACGCTCTGGATCCAAAAGCTTCTGTAACAATATAAGGTCCTAACCAGTTTGGTTCAAATTTTCCTGGTTTGTCTCTTTCTGCTTGATTCTTTGGGTTCTCCATTAAAACCAAGTCACCAATGTCAAAGTTTTTGTTCAATACCTTCATGTTATAGCTACAACGAAGGTGATTTTGATATGCTTGGAGATGGTCAAGTGCCTTATGTCTTCGCTCATCCAGGAATTCTAGCTCATGGAGTCTCGATACCTGATACTCTTCATCATCAATGTGGCCTTTCAAGGATACCCTTAGGGAAGGAATCTCGACCTCAATAGGAAGTATAGCTTCAGAACCAAAGACAAGTGAATAGGGAGTGGCACCCGTGGGAGTTTGGATACTTGTGCAATAAGCCCATAAGGAGGGATTAAGCTATAAATGCCAGTCCTGACCAACATCATTGACAATTTTCTTGAGGATTCTAATGATGGTTTTGTTAGATGCCTCTGCTTGGCTGTTACCTTGTGGGTAGTATGGAATGGAAAAGTGATGTTGAATACGAAATTCATCACATAGATGGTAGACTTCTTGATTCTTGAATGGGCGGCCATTATCGGTAATTGTGGATTGAGGGACACCATACCGACAAATGATATAATTCAGGATAAATTTAGAAATATGTGTGCCGGTAATATATGTCATAGGAATGGCTTCAATCCACTTCATAAAATACTCCGTGACAGTGATAATGAATTTATGTCCATTAGATGAGGTAGGGTGGATCTTACCTATGAGGTCGAGTCCCCATTGGGCGAAGGGCCATGGTGACATTATAGGACAGAGCTCTTGTGCTGGTGCATGTATCAAGTCTCCATGAACTTGGCATTGGCGACATTTATTTACAGAGACATATGAGTCTTTTTCCATAGTAGGCTAGTAATAACCCAATCTCATAATCTTTTTGGCTAAGGTAGGACCACTAGAATGAGAACCACATATACCCTCATGCACCCCACATAAGGTTGCTTATGCTTTAGTGGAGTCAAGACATCTCAGTAGGGTATTATCTAAGGCGCATCTATATAGGGTGTCTCCGACGATGGTGTATTTGGTTGACTTGCGGAGGAACGTCCTACATTGGTTGTTTGATAGGCCAGTGGGTATGAGTTCGGCATGAAGGTAGTCATAGATTTCTTTGTACCATGGGGAATTAGGACCAACAATGTCACACACCATTTTAGAATCTGGGATATCGTAGGCTGGGACCAACAGTTGTTCTACCAAGAACTCAAACTTAGGCACGTTGTTAGGAATGTCAAGAAGTGATGCAATTGTAGCCATAGTGTTCTCTGCCCTGTTTAAAACATGAGGTATCTGATGAAATTTGACCTTGTCAAAATACTCTTTAAAGCTATCAACCATGCATTTATAGGGAATAAGATTCTCATCCTTAGTCTCATAATCATCATTCACCTGTCTGATTACTAGTTGAGAATCAACATATACTTGTAGATTCTTAATTTTCCACTTGACGGCCATGCATAATCCTGTCACTAGAGCTTCATACTATGCTATGTTGTTTGTACATGGGAATGCAATCCTGAATGACTTAGGGATGGAATCACCTTGTGGTGTGAGAAATAAAATACCAGCCCCTGAACCATGATTTGTATGTGAGCCGTCAAAGTACAGTTTCCATGTTATGTTGGTGTCAATGTTAAATATAAACTCATTTGGAAAGTCTGCAACTAATGGATGATCTGCTTGTATTGGTGTGTTAGCTAACTCATCTGCAATGACTTGTCCTCTAATAGCCTTTCTTTCTACATACTGGATATCATACTCACTAAGTATCATTACCCATTTGGCCAGTCGCCCTGTTAATGTTGCCTTACTGAGAAAATATTTCAGAGGATCTATTTTGGCAATCGACATTGTTTGATGGTTTAACATATAGTGCCTCAGTTTTTGGGTAGCAAATACTACTACAAGACAGGCATGTTCAATGGTACTATAGTCGAGCTCATAACCTACTAAAGTCTGACTGATATAATAGACTGCCCTTTCATGACCTTCATCGTCATTTTGTGCAAGCAATGCTCCAAGCGATGAATGGGTTGCAATAATATAAAGAATTAATGGTCGTCCTTCAACAGGTGGCATTAAGACTAGTGGTGTAAGTAAATATTCCTTAATCAGTGAAAAAGCCTCTCCACACCTAGCTGTCCATGCAAATGGTACTCCTTTCTTTAGTAGATGTTGAAAAGGATGTGTCTTATCTACTAACTACACTATAAATCTTATGATGGATTGCAGTCTTCCTTGTAGTGTCCTTAATTGACTAAGATTAGTGGGTGGAGGCATGTCTATGATTGCTTTTACCTTAGCTGGATCCACTTCAATGCCTCGTCTGGAAATGATATAGCCTAATAACTTTCCTGACTTGACTCCAAACAAACATTTCTTGGGATTGAGTCTCACTTTATACTTCTCCAGCCTCTGAAATATCTTGTCTAAAACTTGTAAATGTTCTGCCCTTATCTTAGATTTGACAATAAGCTCATCGACATAATCCTCCATAAGAGTGTGTACTAGATCATGAAAGATAGTAGTCATGGCACGTTGATAGGTTGCTCCAGCATTCTTGAGTCCAAAGGGCATAACATTTCAACAATACGTTCCCAAAGGACAAGTGAAAGCTGTCTTAGGTTGGTCTTCAATTGTAATTCTAATCTGGTTATATCCTGAAAATCCATCCATAAGGGATAACATCTCATACCTTGCTGTCGTGTCAACTATCATGTCTATGTTAGGCAAAGGGAAATCATCCTTAAGACAAGCCTTGTTGATATCTCTAAAATCAGTGCAGTTGCGGATGCCCCCAGCTGGTTTAGTGACCGATATAAGATTGGAGATCCAATCGGCATAGTCGATTGATCTTATGAAATCAACGTCTAACAGTTTCTTGAGCTTTGCCTTGACTAATAAAGCAATTTGTGGATGCATTTTTCTCAATTTCTGTTTTACTGGCTTAACACCTGGTTGTAAAGGCAAGTGATGTAGAACAAGTTCAATATTCAACCCCAACATGTCTACATATGACCAAGCAAAATTTATCTGTCTCTGTGCAAAGAAGTTGTGGAACTTTGGCTGCTCTTCTGTTGTCAATGATGCTACAAAATAAACCAGTCAAGGATTCTCTTTGGTTCCTATGTTGACTTCTACTGATTTTTCCACTAGCATGGGTGAGTTTTCCTATGCAATGGGGAGAATGTTCAGACCTCCATCCTTAGGTGCCTCAGAGAGGTTTTCACCTTCAGATGCGTCCTTTCTTTTTACTTTTTCATTGTCTAAAGGTGCCTTTCAGTTTTCACCTAGAGACTCATCCCTTTTATCGTGTTTATTCTTTTTCTCATTTTTGCAACTGGAGGGTTGAACAGATTCCCCAAAATATGCTTTATTGTCCAAGTCAATGGTAAAACCAGCCTTGTGATCACCGTTAGGTATGCCTTCAAGTAATCCCAAGAACTTAGCAATTGCTTCGTCGTTCTCAAAAATGTCTAAGACGGGTGTGTCTTGTTGGTCCCAATCAATGAGTTGGGGATAAACTAAGGGCATGTCATCGTCAGATTTATCAAATTTTAATGGGGTCAAGGTAAGGATTGAGTTATTCATATGGTCACAAAAGCCTTGTACTAAGTCTTGTTTGCTCTTAGGTTTAGGTTTAGGTGGATGGATAGGTGGGCCTAATGCCAAGGTTTGATTATTTGAAACAGATATATCTGGTTGCCAAGAGGTAGGATCAAGTGATTCCCAATAGTAGTGTTTAAACCACTCCTCCTTTGTCATTTTCTTTGGTGGACATGAATTTAATGGATTTGGTGCAGAACTTAACATTAAGTCAAGTTCCCCAAATAACTTGTCAAGGTCCATGGAAGAGGTAGAGGATAGGGAATCCCACTCATAATCGTTAGAATCAGGGGAGTCACAGTGAGATTGGTTCAATGGTTCGTGAGATATCTTAATATCTTCTAAAGCACTTACTTCCTCAAGTAAGGGTGATGGGGTACTAGGAACATCAATCTGAATCAGTTGAAACCCTAGCCCCACTCCTTTTGGCCACTGAGAAACAAATATTGGTTCAATCCTCCCATCTTGGTTTAAGCCTAAACCACTCTGTCCATCATATCCTTTGCTTTGCATGATTTTGAAACCCTTTCCATATAGATTTGTAGGAATATGAGCAAGTAAGAGGGGTTCTTCATCATCTTCCCTATACAGCCAGGAAGTGACATCTTCTGTATTTACGGCCTCTTTGCTTAATTCTCCCCATTTAATGAAATTTGTTGTGGGAGGAACATGTATAGTGACCATAGATTGTCCCCAATCTGATGTAGGTAAACCATATGTCTTAGGAGTGATCAAATGACTAACACAATAAGATGTCGTCATGTAATACTCTCCACAACCCTTGTCCTGGATCTCAACCCTAGGAGTGGTAGGCATTGAGGGTGAAATAGATGTTCGGTTGAGTGTGGACGGATCAACATAGGAAGATGAATTGGATGATGAGGCCTCTTGGTTTACTGGCACTTGGCGTTGGGGGATCTCTTTTAGATTGGTGCAATATTGGAATGGATCTGGGTCACCATCTATAGTTATTTCCGTGCCATTGTAAGGGAATTTAAGACACTGATGATACATGGAAGGGATTGCCTTCATAGCATGAATCCATGGTCTACCTAGCAAAAGGTTATAAGGAAGGGTGAGATCCAAGACCTGGAACTTTGTCTCCATTACTACAGGACCAATTCTAATAGGAAGTGTTACCACCCCCTTTGATTTCCTTTCTTCATCATCATAAGCTTTAATGACAATACTTTTGGTTGTGTCTACGCATGCTTCTGAGAAACCTAATGCCTTAATTAATTTTAAAGTACATAGATTTAACCCTGCTCCTCCATCTACCAAAACTCATCTAACCTTGGTGTCATCAACAAGGACTTCAAGATGTAAAGGATTATTATGGTTGGTCTTTTCAGTTGCATAGTCCTGTTCAGAAAATGTGGCATGATGATTATTGGTCAAATAGCCGACCATTTCCTCAAAATGATTGACATCAAGATCATTGGGTACCGTGGTGTTTTGTAAAGCTTTATCTAAGATAGATCGATACTTAGGAGAAATACACAAGAGTTCCAAGATTGAAATTTGGGCTGGGGTCTTCCCCAACTGGTCAAGTAGGCTATATTGTAACTTGGAAGGCTGTGGTGTTTGCTGCAATGGAGGGCCTTGGATAGTGATCTTAGTAGGACGAGTATTGACCGTGCACTCAGGATTTATATTGATAGTAATGGTATTGATATTCTCTTCAGCAGCGTGAAGGCAATGCATGATTTTGCCACTATTATAATCATGCTTGATACTCGCATAGTTGGTTGAAATATTGGTCTTAGTACTCGAACTGGGAGCAGTTCCCTTCCCATGGTCATGTAATGGGTCAGAAAAGACCTGATGATCAGTGTTTGACAACTTTGGTTTTTGTCCACCAACTTCAATTATTCTCCTTTCGACAAGATCCTATATGATGTTCTTCAGTTGTCAAAAATTTTGTAGGTTGTGTCCCTTAGTTCGATGATAATCAAAAAAGGCATTATCATCCCACCAAGCTGGTTTAAATTGTCCTGGATTGTATTGTTCTTGGTTCCTACAACTGTATAAGATTATGTTGTAATAGTTGTTTGAATATAGACTCAATGGGTTCCCCTAAGGGAGTGAACTCATGTTTTTGAAATCTCCTTTGTTGTTGTGGACGTTGAGTATTTTGGACTATGTTAGGAGGTTGATTGATAACATTAAGCATGTTGGCAGACATGTGAGGTCCTTGTAGTGTGATGAGTGGTCCCGCTTGTACTGTTTTAGCATCAACCACCCCATCATTAGTGACATTTTTGTTACGGGACCAAAATTTGTTTCTGTCAGTGGGGGTGTTTTGTACGATCGGATTTCTATTGGGTGTTGACGTCTTAAGTTCCCTTTTTTCAATGAGATCCTTTTCTATTATAACCCCTTTCTCCACTAGTTGCAAAAAAGATGTACAACAATGTACCCTTAAGTTACTCCGTAGTTTTGCATGAAGGCTCTCTTGGAACATAGTAACTTTTTGTTTTTTAGGTATCTCAATAGGACATCGACTAGCTATAGTCCTCCACCTCTGGAAGAAAGCAATAAATGTTTCACCTTTGTCTTGTGTTGTGTGACACAGAGTTGCAATATTTATATCGTGGTCTATGTTGAAGGAGAATTGCTCCACAAATTTCTCATCCAGTTCGCCCCAAGATCTGATGCCAGAGTCTAGACCTGAAAACCATTCTAGTGCAATTCCTACAAGACTTATTGGAAATAATCTCATAAGATATGTGGGGTCATAAGCGACATCTATGCATATTGTAGAAAATTCCCTTATATGTTCTATTGGATTTCATTTTCCATTGTACTTAGGGAGGTTTGGTATGACATACCCATGACGGAAATGGGTCATGTACAATGATCTATCAAAGGGAAATGGGCATATGTCCTTTGTTGAAAATGATTTCTTAGTTGACACCGACATGTTGTCCATTTGATTTTGTAGTGCCTACATTTGTGTTTGTAAAATGTCAACTTGGGTCAAGGATGTGCTAGGGGGATTATGCGGATCCGTGTACGTATTCTGAAATCCAAAGTCTCGTGATGGGTTTCGATTGAATGTTGGTATCTGAGGTGGATTTGGATTCAGAATGTTGGTAAATGTGTTCTGGTCTGGAATCTACATAAATTAGTGTTGACCAGGGATCTGTGTAAACGGATTCTGAGTACCACTTTGGGAAAAGGGATTCTGGTTGGGTATCTGTGTAAATGGTTGGTGTCTTGGAATATATGTAAATGGATTATGACCACCGATCTGAGAGAATGGATTCTGATTGGGAATTGGTGTGAAAGTATTCTGACTGCCAATCTGGGTGAACGAATTCTGATTACCAAACTGGAATGAGGGAATGCCTCCTATTTGTGTAGTTTGCGGTATAGTACTAGTGACCTAAACACTAGGTATGGCCATTGACTGCTGTATGGTACTGATGTGAGGTATGGTCATTAATTGTGGTATGGTATTCATGACAGTGACATTTGGTGTAGAGGCTAATGTTTTAGATCTTTTACTCCCAACAAGAGGACCAAAGGGAGTGGACGACAATGCCCCTACAGTGAAGTTAAATCCCAATGTTATGCCAGACATACCAAATGGAGACATATGGACTGTCGTACTATGTGTAGGTATGCTAGATGGTATGGTAGTAGTACTAGCAGTCGTTGTGTTTGTCCCTTGGGTAGGTTGAGTTTGTAAGGTGCTAATATCGAATCCTGGGGGTAAGGTAGCGCTTTCAGCTAGCAATTTGTCTAAGTATCATTGACGATCATTTGCTAGGTACTCATCCACAAAAGAGGAAAATTCAGGGTCTTGTGTTGCAGCCTCTATGTCTTCTACTGTAATGTGTCCCTGAGTGTTCCTAGTGGTGAACTTGTCTAATAGAGTCTTGTGAGGTCTAGTGGAGAATGGGTTAATGAATTCATTTGGGTTCAACATCTTTTCTCTCTCTTTTCTCTTAGACCTAGTTTCAACCATGTAAGATAAGCTCAATATGCAAGGAATGCAAAACTACGTCTATGGATAGTATGACTCTAGTCTATGTTTTTGGCATTTTCTGAATGCAAAATAAAGAATGTTCTAGGATGACGCTAGTCTAAGATCTAAAGATGTAAATTCGAAGTAAACTTCTATGGGAAGCAATTATGTAACTCAAGACGGAGGGATCAACTACCTAAAGTCTAACCAAGGCGTCAATTTAGTTAAGTCAAGGAACCAATGTAGGACGAGGATCAAAGACAAGTTGAGTTTCCTAACTAGACTGATGAGCTAGGATGGAATCTCTGTAGGACAAAGGATAAAATGATAAGACTAGGTTCAATGACAGATTTCGTTGATGCTATGATTTTTCTTGAGTATAGATGGTGGACCTATCCTAAATCTTATAAAAATGACCCTCCTAGAAGTTTGATCTAAAGGCAATATGTAATCTAATACGAGACCAAACTCTAAATGAGACCCACTATGGTAATGACCAAATGAACCTAAAGGATGCAAAATTGAGCAAATCGTTTTAGGTTTCTATCCAAGTAAAAGTAAGATAGATCAAAGACTAGTATGATAGTGTGGACTAGACAATGACTGTGAATTCTAGTTTTGTAATCAGGCAAATGCATTTTAGGATTTTACAGATGCAGTTTAGTTTAACAGTTGCAGTCTTCTGTTGATCAATTGCGTGTCCCTGGTAAAGTTTAATGTTTGACTCTGATAGATGCGGTTAACTTTCTAACAAATGCGACTCGTAGTGACAATTGTGACTCAGAATGTAGCATATGCGGTTTTGTGCAAAGTGAATGCGAGGTAATCTGACATATGCGACTTTACGTTTAACAGATGTGACTGACAATGACAGATGTGACACTACGCCTAATAGATGCGACTGAAAATTATAGATGCGACTCTTTACCTAACAGATGCGACCTAAAAATGATAGATGCTAGCTAAAATGACAGATGCAACTCTAAAATGAGTAGATGCGACTTTAGAAACCAATTGCGACTTTCTAGTGAACAGTTGCGACTCTCTGTGTATTTTCAGTGATTTGAGATTTGAAACTGACTCTATTTTTCGTGATCAAATTCTGGCAAATAAAGACAATCATAAGACAAAGTGTTTTTAGTTTTGATTTGGACTCAAAGAACATTTAAGTTGATAACAGACAAGCACATCCTAATAGGCCAAAGGCCTAGGGTTTGTATACTTGGTATAGCCCACCCGAAATACCCCGGATTGGTGATAAACACCTTTCCTTCTCGAGAGTGGATAGCTTAGAAATTTGGTGGCATTGGATCCCCTCCACAACTCATTAACATCTTTTGAGCACACCAATTTTGAATTCTCTGGGCAATGACCTCCCAAGAACTGCTATCTCTACTCAAGGGGATCGATAGTGAGTCTCTTCGGGCATGATACTGTACCCTGCACTACACCAAGCAATGACCACAAATAGGTTGGTCTCTAAAATAAGAGGTATTTAGTATGGCATTCCATTTGTGGGTCATGATCCATACAACAAGAGCGAGAGTCCCCTTTCGGATCCATCTCATCATAACCACACTCATGATTCTTGGGTTTTCTCCAAGAACCCACTTTTATATACTGGCTACAAGTCCCTTGGGTTCAGGGTGCTACTGGTCTGAGTCATCCTGAGGTGAGTACTTTTTCCCACCAAAATAGGCCCAAGTTCTAGAGTTGGTAACCGTTTCTCTTACACCCAGGATTGCACGGATGCGCAAGGGGAGAGGATACTTCGATGTACCAAATCGTGAGGGTAATTAAACTTGAGCTTTTGCACCAAACACAGTAGACACTTGTTAATTTTAAACCAAATGAAAGATTTGCTACGCTACCAAACAATTTGTTTAAAAAATTAACTAGGGTCTTCGACAAGCGTCCTGCAGAAAAATTTGTTAGTAGTTTTCAATATCGTCTTCGTTAATCGTCCTGCAAAAACTTGTTAACTCCAAAAGGCCACACACATAAAATTAGATATTAGTAACACACAAACTAATTGCAACTTTCAGATTTCCAAAAACAAAAACAAAAGGTTACTAGTCAATTGCGTCGATGTGTTACTAGTCAGATGCGTTGATATTCTCTTCAATTGTATCTTAGTATTCACCAATCAATTGCGGTTTAGGAATTTGCAGATGCATCGTAGTTTTGCAGATGCGTCATTTCTGGTGTCAGATGCAGTTTAGAAATTCAATTATGTCACTTCATCAAACTGATGCGTCTGTGAATGTCAATTGCAGAGTTTCGTCAAGCTGATGCGTCGTTCCGTATGAAACCTGCAAAAATCAAAAGAAAAGTCTACAAATATGCGAAGATGGTGTCTTCACGTCGGGTTCACCAAAATGTAACATCTAGAAAGTGAAGAATAGAAAACAAGTTAAACATGCAAAGCAATCTAAGATTCTAAATGCAATCTAATGTTAAGCAACAAAGAACAAAGGAAAGTAAAAAACGTAAGCAAACTGAAACAATTTCACCAAATTTGTACGTATTTCCATGATTCATCTCAATTGCCCTTCTCCATTTTGCTTGTAGTCGTATAATTTCCCTTAGATTTCTCGTAAGTTCATGCAAGTATAGCCTATGATAGTAATTTAGCAAAACATCGAAGATTCAAGATAAGTGCTCTCAAAAGTCATAATATTTTGCAAGGTTCGAAAAGAGATTTCGATTTCGAGAGAGATTGGAATGATGAAGACCAAATCAATTTATAAAAAATTGATTATTCAAACGACAGGCTAGGATTGAAAGATCAACAAACGGTTGAGATTGACTGATTAGACATGCATTTTGATAACTGTCAGTAATAACATGAGTGATACAAATTAGAAATAGAATTAAAGATTAAATAAATGATTTAATCTTCCAGTTTGGTATTCGAAAATAGAAGAAATATCTTTGCATGACAAAGATAAAGATTGATTAAAGCAACTCATGTTCGAATGCATGCACAAGGTTTAATTAATTAAATAGGAATATTTAATTAATCTACATGTACATGCAATTGAGTTAGCATTGGATGATTGAATGATTTGACGAAGAGATTACTCGAGAACACCACTCAGACATTACACCAAGAGTTAACTAAGCGATTAAAATAGATCTTTGAGTCGAGTAAAAGTGAATACTTAGATAACTCACATAATTATCTAAATATAGAGGAATGCGTTAAAATAGAATTCATGAATTAAATAATTCATTTAATTCAAGATTTGATATTTGAAGAATAATTAAATAAATAAGATTTATTTAATTAAGTGATGAAGGGACTTTAAAGGAATAATTAAATAAATAAAGAATTTACTTAATTATAGTTGAAGTATGATAAAAAGTAAATTAAATAATAATTTATTTAATTTGACAAGAAGAATAAGGTTAATTAGTAACATAATTAAATAAAAGGCGTTTATTTAATTAATAGAAGAAATGAAGACTATAAAGAATAATTAAATAATTGATATTATTTAATCATGACTATGAAGAATACGAATTATGAAGAATATTTGAAGTCGCAGGCTTAGACCAAATTAGAACTAATGAAATGTAGAACTTTTGATTTAATTTATTCCTATAATTTTTAAAATTAAAAAAAAAATTATTATGTTTTTATCAAAATAAGGACAAATTTTGGAATGCTGAAAATTTCAGAAAAGAGTGACTTCATGGTCCGTCAAGAAACAAATTGAAAAAAACTTCATTTTCTCCCTATTTTTTTTCTCCAAATAGATAACTTCAATATCTTGTGCATGGAATTTTTTTTCATATTTTGATGTATATTTTTCTTGTAATAATGTTTTAAAGTCAAACATGTCAGAATTTGACAGTTTTCACAGGTCAACTATTTTCAAAAATTTTAATCATTTTCAAGAAACAAAATATACCCTTTTGAAGAAGACTCTCTCCTTTTGTGCCCCATATAAAATTTTAAAAAAAATTAATAAGTTTTACTATCTTTTTTTAAATTTCTAATTAGCCTCTTTTTTATTTTTAAAACCTACTTGCATTATTTTAAAAATAAAATATATTAAAACTAATCAAAATATTATAAAAATTATATATTCGGATTCTCCACTCTGAGCTCTACAAAAGGGTATTTTTATTTTTTGTAGAAAGATCATTTTGACTAGAGAAATACTCTGCCAAAGTTGAATGTTTCAAAAAATTCTAAAAAATGATAAGTTGGCTGCCATGTAGGATGCCAACTAGACATTCTCGGGCAAGAGGGTTTCAGCCAAGCATGTTTCAGCTGAAACATACTCGGCTAAAAAATGTCATGATATTTCCAAGCCATAAATACCAGATACACTCACTTTTCCATTTTTTGGCCAGTCGTATTCGGCTGAGTAACTTTCAGCCGAAACCTCTTCGGTCAAAAATTTACCTACCACGTCAGCGCCACATGGTTTTTGTTGAAAGCGACTTGGCCTAATATCTATTTATTTGGCCAAAAGTGTGACACACTATTGTGCTTTTACCCAAAGAAGACACACAAAAGACACAAAAATACATAAGGTTAGTACTAAAGGGATTCAAGTTGGTAAGGCAAAGAGAACTCATTCTTAAATTGTCTCAAATACCAAATGTCATCCATTGAATAAATTTTAGACGAGAGAATGCTCCCACGAGGACTAGAAAGTTGTGTTATGCCACATCACTCATGAGCCACATGGATCTACTGGCTAGCAAGTTGCATTATGCTAGGTGTTCATGCAATATGATGGGTTCCACAAGGCTGACAAGTTGTAGTATGCCAAAATATCGTGAAAAAAATAGCTCTACTATCAAGCAAGGTGTGTTATGCTTGTAGAAAGCTACGTTATGTTGAATCTATGAACCAATTTTGCCAAAGTCTCACCTAAAAAGGTGCAAAAACTCACCTAAGAAGGCTCATAAATTCCAATACTCACCTAAGAAGGTACAAAAACTCACCTATGAAGGCACAACAAACCACCTAAGAAGGTGCATTTACTCTCCTAACACAACAACACAACAGGAAATTAGCGCCAACTTTTGCGCCAGATTTTAGTGTATTTGAGTCCATCATTTTGGAGTCATCTAACAGTGCAAAATTCAGTGAAAACCTGTTTCTTCGTTTCATCGCTAGATTTTGTGTTGAATTTAGCACCTACATTTACATTGGATTTTGTGTTGGAAATTTGGTGTCGACAATAGCATCTCCTTTATCACCGAGAATAGCGTCAGAAATTGGCATCAGGAATAGCGCCTAAATTGGTGCCCATTTTGGCTTCCAGTTTTGCTTTCATGTTTGTTCCCATTGTTGCTTCTAGTTTTGCTCCTAGTTTTGCTTCCAGGTTTGCTTCCAGTTTTGCTTCTAATGTGATGTCCAATTTTTCTTCCAGAATTGCTTCCAGTTTTACTTCCATTTCTGCTCCCATTTTCACTTCCATTTTTGCTCCCATTTTTGCTTCTAGTTTTGCTCCCATTTTTTATTCTAGTTTTGCTCCCACTTTTGCTTCCACTTTTGCTTCCAATGTTGCTTCTGGTTTTGCTACTTGGTTTGATGTAATGTCCCCTTTCTAGTTTAGACATGTTGATAGGTTGCTTAGCCTATTCCTAACCCTCGTAGGCTAGAGTAGATGGTTAGGGGGGTCTTAGTTGGTAGCTTTCGACATGGTTTTACCTTTAGAGAACAGTATGAGTTCAGGGTGACCTTCATCATACTTCATTTGACACACTTACTATTTATAGTAAGTGACTCTTTAGGGTTACTATTTATGGCAGGGAGCACTTGGATAGGCGAGATGCAGTGTTGACCTTTGATTAAGCCTTTGCAAATGTTTCAGGACTCATTTGCACGTACTTACTATTTATAGTAAGTCAACTTTCAAGAGTTACTATTTTTGGTAGGGCACCTGGTCATATGGGATTTACAGTGGACACCTTGGTTTTCAGTTGGATAGGTGTATGGGCTTCATTTGATTATATTATTATTATATCATTAATAAAGGTACTTTATTAATGATTATATGTTATAAAGGTGAAATATAAAGTGACCCACGAGGTCATGACCCTCACATTAGTTGCCACTTAAAAAGTATTTATTATATTGGGCACATAAACCAAGGTGATAACATAAGCCAATTAAAAGTGAGTTAAATATTATTAATGAATTAAAAGCTCAAAAAATGAAATTGAATTTCTCAAGGAGGTATAAAAGAAAAGTAAAAAGCAAATCAACCTCATTCTATTATGAGTACTTGAATTTGTTTTTGAAGATTTTGGCTTTTGCTATGAGAAACCAAGGGTTTCAGCAGTTTGGCTTCAATCCAGCCATTGGAGAACAAAAAACTCTTCAATGTGGAAGCAATTTTGAGGTTGTGCAAGACCAGCCGACTTATTGCACGAGGTTTGGCTTCATTCAGGAGTCAAAATAGAGCAGATTGGTGAAGAAATACAAATAATCTTAAGGGTTTGATGAGTATCTACTTGCAAGATTAAAAGACATTAGAGGGGTATTGTAGAATCCATTATTGTTGGCTGCTATAGTACCCACTACAGTAAGCCCTACAATGCACATGAACAGTGTTCGCTACAGTACCAATGCAAATATTAAGTGGTCATCTTCATAATTTCACTAGGGTTTGAAGAGAAGATTTCATATTATGCAAAGAACAACCATTGGTGAAGAGTATTTCAAAATTTCGAAGGATTTCCATTGAAGAATATCAAGATTATTATCTACTGTTAATGGTTTCAGTTGTATATATAAATCTAGGCAGAATTAAGACATGTCACAAGGTGTAATCTACAATTATTAGCAAGCCATCCACACTCCATAGGTTGGCGTGTTCCTCCTTAGGAAAATCGATTGGCCTCTTGGATTGTTAATGCACTTATAGTGGGCGTCTTGCCATACTAAGATATTTGGTTTCAATTTGAAGGTGGGAACTTCATCTACAATAGCCATTCAATTTATTTACCAAACATCTTTTGGCTGCAATTTCTAGAATTTTATTAAATCAATGTTCTTAGACTTCTAGTTATGTTTGGTATTGTAAAGGATTTAAAAGAGATGATCAATAGATTAAAAGGTTGCATTGTAACTGTTTGCCAAATTTACCATTGTTGTAGATGAATATTACAATCATGAATATGCATGCCAAGTGTTTTTTATAATGCCTCTTGTTGTAGATGCACATTCAATGTCTTTTTTCAGTACTTTAGTTGCATTGGGAAGGCATAAAAGTCTTATATTACAACTTCACTACTTGTAAAGAATTTTGGCATTTATTACAAGCATTATATCAACATTGGCAAACCTCAAAACAATAACACAACAAATTGAAAATCCAAAACAACGAGATAAGACTTAGCATGACAACTATTTGACAAAATTACAAGGGCAGAAAAGTGAAGAGTTTTGAGTCATCTTGGGCTAGGCTCATTATAGTGGTATCAGAGCAGTTTCCTGCCAGCTTGATTGGGTCATTCAAATTTTGAGATTTAGTTACAAGCATGGCTTCAACAAGTGAAAGAGATTTGGAAGAAAGGATTTATAGGGCAGGGAAGAAATTAGAACATCCATCTCAGCAAAAGGAGGTTCTTCTAAGTACTTTGGAGGAGGCAGAGGCTTGTTTATGCAAAGTTGGAGAAGATCCATCTCAAACAATGCAACTTGCTATAAGTCCATTGATAAGTTCTTTGGTTAAGCCACAAATTATGAGACATCATGATGAAATGATAAAACTTGCAGCCATCTCATGCATCAGTGAAACTATGAGGATAACAACTCCTCTTGATCCTTATGACAACCATATTATGAAAGAAGTACTTCATATCATGGTGGCAAGCTTTAAAGGTTTGGATGACATCAAGAACCCTTATTTTGCTAAGAGGGTAAAACTACTTGAAACATTTGCAAAATTCAGATTTGAAAACATTATGTTATCCATGGATTGTGTAGACACCATTTGGAAGATATTTCATATATATTTGGAGTGTTATTAATGAGGCTCATCCTAGTAGTGTGTTTACTTCAATGCATTCCATCATATTTTTAGTTTTGTATGAGGAGGATGATGTAATTTCTAAACTCATGTCAAGTGACTTATGGGTTGTTTGCAAGAGATGTCACCCATGGCACATGAATTGTTAAGGAGACTAGTTGAACAACCTAAGGATAGAGATACTTCACCTATGATATGCAAAAATTTATATGGTGACTTTGTTAGGCATGTTGATGTAACTCAAGAGGATATGAGGATAGCCTTGGGTAATGATTTATCTACATCATCCTTGCATGAGATTTCACAAGAAGTTGCTACTATAGAGATTAATTATGATTATCATGATAGCAATGATGAAACTTTGCATGAGCATGAGAGCATACAGGACTTTGTAGGAAAATAATAACAAGCACAATTAGAGGTTTCTTCATGCGAGGTTGAAGCTAGAGACACTCTGCATGGTTTACATAATTTGATGAATTAGCTGAAGGTGAATGAGGATGGGATTGTGACAGCTTTATCTCATCATGACAGGATTCATAAGATGATTGAAAATCACCTTTAGACGGTTCAACTAGAGAGAAGACAAAAAGGAGTTGTGGTGGAGTCTCTCATGACAACTTACAAGAGATCAAAGAAGGTATGGGAATGATAAAGTCAAGTTACTTATACCTTCTTTCAGACCACGACCACCTTCTTAACCTTGTTGGGATCTATTCAGATGCCTTGATGAGGAAAGATGAGGAAGTTGATAGGCTTTCAGAGGAGCTTGTGGTCACTAGGGATTCTTTGGTGAGCACTCAGTTGGCACTTCAGGATTCTGAGAGACATGTGGATGAACTTTTCTTAGAGCTGAGGTTGGCTAGATGCACATCATGTACAACAAAGACTCATTCATCTAGGGTAGCCAGGACACTTGTTGATGATAGCAGTATGAGTTCACCTAGTGTTCACACTCAAGATACAGGCGTAGTGTCAGATGGTGGTATAGATTCATCAGTGTTGATTGCGGATTCAGATGTCAGTAGAGTTTTAAGTACCAGTCTCTTCTTCGCTACTCTAGAGGCTAACATTGGTCAATTGAATCAAAAGGAGATGATTCCTTCTAGGACTTGCATGTTGGGTTTTGGTATAGATCCAGTACCTTTTGAGGCAGTAGGTAGCATCCATGATGAGGGCAAGACAGTAGATGACATTCATGGTGATGTGGTTGCACAACCAACTCATCCTATTATGAGTTGTGAGCCTTCTTTCGAGGATGGAAGTATTGGATGGAATACACCTGAGCATTCAGTTATTCCAGTAGCGCAGTTAGGAGAGTTTCACCTCAATTGCATCTTGAGATGTGTTCATCAATTTGATTTCAGCCCACATGTATAGGGCTTGACTATGTCACTATTGGCATAGAGACGTGGGTTGAATATGAGGTATTCAGGTTCACTCTAGTATGATACATTTCCATTTTCTGGTGATGATTCCAAGTTTGGTGAGTCTTCTACTTTGTTCTCTCCTGCTAATTACTTATAGATTTGCTACATTTTGGAGTTACGGGGTATCAGAGTGGCACAACGAAAAGTGTTAGGTGTTGGCTTTCCAGCATCATAGATGCATAGGGTACAACATGTTATTCCAGATGATCAGTTGTGGGAGTTACAGGAGATACTTGTGGCTAGCGGGGACATTACACAACGCTACCCATGGGATCCAGGTGGTGTGATGTGTTCATTATTGGGATTGTTTGGGGACAAGCAATATTTGGGAGGGCAAATTGTAATGTCCCCTGTCTTGTTTAGACATGTTGACAGGTTGCTTAGCCTATTCCTGACCCTCATAGGCTAGAGCAGATGGTTAGGGGGGTCTTAGTTGAAATTTTTTGGCATGGTTTTACCTCTGAAGATCAATATGAGTTCAGGGTGACCTTTGTCAGACTTCATTTGACACACTTACTATTTATAGTAAGTGACTCTTTAGGGTTACTATTTATGGCGGGAGCACTTGGATAGGTGAGATGTAGTGTTGACCTTTGATTAGGCCTTTGTAGATGTTTCAAGACTCATTTGCACGTACTTACTATTTATAGTAAGTTAGCTTTCAGGAGTTACTATTTTTGGCAGGGCACCTGGTCATATGGGATTTACAGTGGACACCTTGGTTTTCAGTTGGATAGGCGTATGGGCTTCATTTGATTATATTATTATTATTATATCATTAATAAAGGTACTTTATTAATGACTATATGCTATAAAGGTGAAATATAAAGTGACCCACAGGGCCATGACCCTCACATTAGTTGCCACTTAAAAAGTATTTATTATATTGGGCACATAAACCAAGGTGATAACATAAGCCAATTAAAAATGAGTTAAATATTATTAATGAATTAAAAGCTCACAAAATGAAATCGAATTTCTCAAGGAGGTATAAAAGTAAAGTAAAAAGCAAATCAACCTCATTGTATTGTGAGTACTTGAATTTGTTTTTGAAGATTTTGGCTTTTGTTGTGAGAAACCAAGGGTTTCAGGAGTTTGGCTTCAATACAGCCATTGGAGAATGAAAACTCTTCAATGTGGAAGCAATTTTGAGGTTGTGCAAGACTAGCCAAATTATTGCACGAGGTTTGGCTTCATTCAGGAGTCAAAATAGAGTAGATTGGTGAAGAAATACAAATAATCTTAAGATTTTGATGAGTATCTACTTACAGGATTAAAAGACATTAAAGGGGAATTTTGGAATCCATTATTGTTGGTTGTTGTACAGTACCCGCTATAGTACGCGCTATAGTGCACGTGAATAGTGTTTGCTATAGTACCAATGCAAATATTAAGTGGTTATCTTCATAATTTAACTAGGGTTTGAAGAGAAAATTTCATATTATGCAAAGAACAACCATTGGTGAAAAGTATTTGAAAATTTTGAAGGATTTCCATTGAAGAATATCAAGATTATTATCTGTTGTTATTGGTTTCAGTTGTATGCATAAATTTGGGCAGAATTAAGGCATGTCACAAGGTGCAATATGCAATTATTAGCAAGTTGTCCACACTCCATAGGCTGGCGTGTTCTTCCTGAGGCAAACTGATTGGCCTCTTGGCTTGTTAATGCACTTATAGTGGGTGTCCTACCCTACTAAGGAATTTGGTTTTAGTTTGGAGGTGGGAACTTCATCTACAAAAGCCATTCAATTTATTTACCAGACATCTTTTGGCTGCAATTTCCAGAATTTTATTAAATCAGTGTTCTTGGACTTCCAAGTATGTTAGGTATTGTAAAGGCTTTAAAAGAGATGGTCAATAGAGTAAAAGGTTGCATTGTAATTGTTTTCCAAATTGTCCATTGTTGTAGATGAATATTACAGTCATGAATATGCATGGCAAGTGTTTGTTATAACTCCTCTTGTTGTAGATGCACATTCAATGTCTTTTCTTAGTCCTTTAGTTGCATTGGGAAGGCATAAAAGTCTTATATTACAACTTCACTACTTGTAAAGCATTTTGGCATTTTTTACAAGAATTATATCAACATTGGCAAACATCAAAACAATAACACAACAAACTAAAAATCCAAAACAACGAGATAAGACTTAGCATGACAATTGTTTGACAAAATTACAAGGGCATAAAAGTGGAGAGTTTTGAGTCAACTTGGGCTAGGCTCATTACATTTTCTTCCACTGTTGCTTCCAAATTTGCTTCCAGTTTGGCTTTCATTTTTTCTTTCATTTTTGCTTCCATTTTTTGCTTCTAGTTTTGCTTCTAGTTTTACTTCCAAGTTTGCTTATGAATTTGCTTCCAAATTTGTTTCTTGCGTTTCTTCCAGTTTTGCTTCTAGTTTTGCTTCTTGTTTTGCTTCCAGGTTTTCTTTCGCTTTTGCTTTTAGTTTTGCTTCCAAATTTGCTTCCAGTTTTGCTTTGAGTTTTCCTTCTAGATTTGCTTCCAGTTTTGCTTCTGGTTTTGCTTCCAGTTTTGCTTCTAGGTTTGCTTCCAGTTTTGTTTCCTACGTTCCTTCCAATTTTGCTTCTGGTTTTTCTTCCAGGATTGCTTCTCGTTTGCTTCCAGTTTGTTCCATTGTTGCTTCCTTTTTTGCTTGTAGAAATGCTTCTTGTTTTGCTTCCTTTTTTGCTTCTAAAAAATGCTTCTTGTTTTGCTCCCGATTTTGCTTCCAGGTTTGCTTTGATTTTGCTACCAATTTTGCTTCCAAGATTGCTTATGGTTTGTTTCTAATTCGGCTTCCATTGTTGCTTCCCTTTTTGCTTCTAGAAATGCTTCTTATTTTGCTTCATTTATTAATTTAATGTGTTTTAATTCAAATTAATTATTTAAATATATGAGACCTCTTAAATAACTCATATGATTATAGAGTAAGTAATTTAATTATTTAACTCATATGATTAAATAACAAGATAATTATTATAACATGATCATCATCTATAATTAAAACAAGTGAGTCAAATATCTATAATTAAAACAAGTGAGTCAAATATCTATAATTTAATTGAATTTGACATCCATCGTGAGCAGTAAATTAAAATCATCATACGTAATAAATATCCATCCAAAAATCATCAACCACTTTTAATATATATAAATTGACAAGTCAATATTGAAAAGATCATCATCATATATAACTAAAACAAGTGAAAGTCAAATATGCCAGTAGATCAATAACATGTGAAAATGATACATGTCCAATAGTCGACATAAGTCAAAATGATACATGTACAAATGATATAATTAAAAATGATAATTTATTTAACTCAAATTGATACAAGTCAAGAGGATACATGTCCAAATGATATAAGTGAAAATGATAAATTTTAATATGATATAATTCAATAATATGGTATTGTAGGCCGTGAAAATGATACTTATGATAGTAACAATGAAAAGAGGCATCATAACGATATATCAACAATGATCCATGATGCAATCTATATGATCACGAATGTCACTGGGTACTACCAACAACTACCTCGTCATCATCACCACCATTGTGATCATCATCATAATGATATATCAACAATGATTCATGATGCAATCTATATGATCATGAATGTCACTAGGTACTACCAACAACTGTCTCATCATCATCACCACCATCATGATCATCATCGTCGTTGTCGTCATCATCATCATTTTCACTGGCCTCAGTTTCTTCCATATCTGTCATCATCATCCTCTTCCATGTGATTTGTACCAGTAGAACAAATATTTTCTAAATCTATATCATGATGAGGATCATCTTGATCTTCTAGAAGACCTGTGTTCTACAAAAAAAATATTTAAAATGAAAAGTTATTATTTGTTTCATGCAATAATTTATTTTTTTGTTATATATCTAATATTGAAACATATAAGACAAGACCATAATCATATTACATCATATCAAAGTGCACATACCATAATAAAATTTCAAAAAAGTTACAGCTAATATGTGATTCCATTGATGTAAAACATGTAATAATTCTAATAAACGTTAGTAAAGATCATAAAAAAATTGTTATACAATTTAACTATCAACTGTAAATTCTATTACATAGCTTTAAGTTCCAACCATTTGCAAAAGAATGAGGAGAATGCAAGAAGATTGGCTACAGGGGGAATTAGTATAGGATATGGACATGGCTCTTCCAAGCCATCTACTAAGATGGTTTCATACAAAAATGTGGAAGATATCCCCATTTCTAGAGAGCTCATGATTCAGGTTGATACAAAAAATGATGTTGTTTTGGTACCCATTTATGGCATCATGGTTCCATTTCATGTAGCCACCATCAAGATGGAGGGAATACTTATATAAGGATAATTTTCAATGTTCTAGGTACTGGCTTTAATTCCAACTACATGCCAACATTGAAATTTCCTAGCAGTATTTATGTCAAGGAAATTTCCTTTAGATCTAAGGATTCAAAGCACATCAACCATGTGGTACAAATGATTAAATACCATAGACGATCTATAGCAATGAAAGAGTCTGAAAAGGCAGAGAGAGCTATACTGGTGACCCAGGAGAAACTTCAACTTTCAAAAACAAAGGCAATTAGGCTGCTAGACTTGTGGATCAGACCAAAATTTGGTGGAAGAGGAAGAAAGACGACTGGAACTCTAGAGGCCCACCATAATGGATTTTGGTATTCAATCATGAGAGCAGAAGAGAGAGCTGATATCATGTATCAAAACATTAAGCATGCATTCTTCTAGCTAGCAGAGAAGGAGATGATTACTTTGCTTCATTTTCATTTGCATAACCATATCATGGCGTGGGAACCAAGAAGACCAAGGATATCTAGTTTTATGTGGAGGTAATGGATGTGGTCCAAATTTTAGGAGGGGAAAGAAGGTCAATGTATGATCCTAATGAAATTGTGGAAGAACAACAAGAGAGGGACAAGAAAAATAAATCAATGCAAATCTTCAAGGATTTGTCAAGCGAGTAAGAGAGCTATAGGATCAACCTCATCTAAAATATTTTGAACTAGAGTTTGATATACCATTTAGAGAGCTTGGTTTTCATGGAGTTCCTTTCAAAACCCTTACTTTTATTGTTCCTATGGTAAATTGTTTGGTAGAGTTGATGGAATTACCTTTCTTAGTAATCACTATTAGTGAGATTGAGATTGTTAATCAATTAGGCACTAATTTCCTGTAGCAATGAAAGAGTCAGAAAAGGTAGAGAGAGCTACATTGGTGACTCAAGAGAAACTTCAACTTTCAAAAATAAAGGAAATTAGGCTAGAAGACTTGTGGATCAGGCCAACATTTGGTGGAAGAGGAAGAAAGATTTTTGGAACTCTGGAGGCCCACCATAATGTATTTCGGTATTCAACCATGAGAGCAGAAGAGAGAGCTAATATGATGTATCAAAACATTAACCATGCATTCTTCCAGCCAGAGGAGAAGGATATGATTACTTTGCTTCATTTTTATTTGTATAGCCTTATCATGGTGTGGGAACCAAGAAGACCAAGGATGTCCAGTTTTATGTGGAGGTAATGGATGTGGTCCAAACTTTAGGAGGGGCAAGAAGGTCAATGTATGATCCTAATGAAATTGAGGAAGAACAACAAAAGAGGGACAAGAAAAATAAAATCAATGTAGAGCTTCAAGGATTTGTCAAGCGAGTAAGAGAGCTATGGGAGAAGCCTCATCTAAAAGATTTTGAGCTAGAGTTTGATGTACCATTTAGAGAGCTTGGTTTTCATGGAGTTCCTTTCAAATCCTCTTCTTTTATTGTTCATATGGTAAACTGTTTGGTATAGTTGGTGGAATTAACTTTCTTAGTAATCACTATTAGTGAGATTGAGATTGAGATTGTTAATCAATTAGGCATTAATTTCCTGTAGCAATGAAAGAGTCTGAAAAGGCAGAGAGAGCTACATTGGTGACTTAGGAGAAACTTCATCTTTCAAAAACAAAGGCAATTAGGTTGGAAAACTTGTGGATCAGGCCAACATTTGGTGGAAGAGGAAGAAAGATGACTAGAACTTTGGAGGCCCACCATAATGGATTTTGATATTCAACCATGAGAGCAGAAGAGAGAGTTGATATCATGTATCAAAACATTAAGTATGCATTCTTCCAACCAACAGAGAAGGAGATGATTACTTTGCTTCATTTTCATTTGCATAACCATATCATGGCATGGGAACCAAGAAGACCAAGGATGTCCAATTTTATGTGGAGGTAATGGGTGTGGTCCAAACTTTAGGAGGGGCAAGAAGGTCAATGTATGATCCTAATGAAATTGAGGAATAACACCAAGAGAGGGATAGGAAAAATAAAATCAATGTAGAGCTTAAAGGATTTGTCAAGCGAGTAAGAGAGCTATGAGATTAGCCTCATCTAAAATATTTTGAACTAGAGTTTGATATACCATTTAGAGAGTTTGGTTTTCACAAAGTTCCTTTCAAAGCCCTTGCTTTTATTGTTCCCACGGTAAACTGTTTGGTAGAGTTGATGGAATTACCTTTCTTAGTAATCACTATTAGTGAGATTGAGATTTTTAATCAATTAGGCGTTAATTGCCTATAGCAATGAAAGAGTCTGAAAATGTAGAGAAAGCTACATTGGTGACTCAGGATAAACTTCAAATTTCAAAAACAAAGGAAATTAGCTTGGAAGATTTGTGGATCAAGCCAACATTTGGTGGAAGAGGAAGAAAGATGATTGGAACTCTGGAGGCCCACCATAATGGATTTCGGTATTCAACCATGAGAGCAAAAGAGAGATATGATATGATGTATCAAAACATTAAGCATGCATTCCTCTAGCCAGCAGAGAAGGAGATGATTACTTTTATTCATTGTCATTTGTATAACCATATCATGGCGTGGGAACCAAGAAGACCAAGGATGTCCATTTTTTGTGTGGAGGTAATGGATGTGGTCCAAACTTTAGGAGGGTCAAGAAGGTCAATGTATGATCCTGATGAAATTGAGAAGAACAACAAAAGAGGGACAAGAAAAATAAAATCAATGCAAAGCTTCAAGGATTTGTCAAGCGAGTAAGAGAGCTATGAGATCAGCCTCATCTAAAATATTTTGAACTAGAGTTTGATTACCATTTAGAGGGCTTGGTTTTCATGGAGTTCCTTTCAAAGCCCTTGCTTTTGTTGTTCTTGTGGTAATCTATTTGGTAGAGTTGATGAAATTACCTTTCATAGTAATCACTATTAGTGAGATTGAGATAGTTAATCAATTAGGCACTAATTTCCTGTAGCAATGAAAGAGTCCGCAAAGACAGAGAGAGATGTAAATTGGTGACTTAGGAGAAACTTCAACTTTCAAAAACAAAGGAAATTAGGCTGGAAGACTTGTGGATCAGGCCAATATTTGGTGGAAGAGGGAGAAATATGACTGGAACTCTGGAGGCCCACCATAATGGATTTCGGTATTCAACCATGAGAGAAGAAGAGAGTTGATATCATGTATCAAAATATTAAGCATGCATTCCTCCAGCTAGCAGAGAAGGAGATGATTACTTTGCTTCATTTTCATTTGCATAACCATATCATGGTGTGGGAACCAAGAAGACCAAGGATGTCCAGTTTTATGTGGAGGTAATGGATGTGGTCCAAAATTTAGGAGGGGCAAGAAGGTCAATGTATGATCTTGATGAAATTGAGGAAGAACAACAAGAGAGGGGCAAGAAAAATAAAATCAATGCAGAGTTTCAAGGATTTGTCAAGCGAGTAAGAGAGCTATGGGAGTATCCTCATCTAAAATATTTTGAGCTAGAGTTTGATGTACCATTTAGAGAGCTTGTTTTTCATGGAGTTTCTTTTAAAGCCTTTGCTTTTATTGTTCCTAGGACAAACTGTTTGGTAGAGTTGGTGGAATTACCTTTCTTAGTAATCACTATTAGTGAGATTGAGATTGTTAACCTTGAGAGAGTAGGACTTGGGAAAAAGGAATTTGATATGGCTATTGTTTTCAAAGACTTCAAGCAGGAGGTACTCTGCATTGATGCCATTCCTCAATCTTTGCTTGATGGCATCAAGGAATGGTTGAACTCCATGGATATAAAGTATTAAGAAAGCATAATGAACTTGAATTGGTGGCCAATTTTGAAGACTATTACTGATGATCCAGAAAAATTTATTGAAGATGGTGGTTGGGAATTTTTTAATATGGAAGCTAGTGATTTTGATTCTGATAATTTAGAAGAGTCAGATCAAGGATATAAACCCTCTAATGTAGAAGAGGAATCAAAATTAAATGAGGAAGGTTTAGAAGATGAATCTCTTGTGGAGTTAGATGAGGACAATGAAGAAGAAGATTATGAAGGGGAGGAAGGTAAAACATGGGATGAATTAGAAGCCGAAGCCAAAAATGTAGATAAGGAAAAAGGAGATGAGTCTGACATAGATATACCCGTCTGATTAGAAATCTCTCAAGTACCCAATGAGTCTGACCAATCAATATCATCGACTGACATAGAAAAAGCACTTGAATATCATCCTCATCTTAGTGCTCACAGTGTAGGTACTGGCGCCATGTCACAGACTCTATGTCGTCAATCACTCTCCTCTAATACTCTAACTTACCCACTCTAGAATGAGTAAGGCGACTGACATATATGAACACATAAGGTCTCATAAGAGGTCTTTGTCTAACCGAAACTGGACACATAACAACTATGTGCTCCCATGCCCACACTTGAAGCAAAGTAACATCGACTAACAAATGACGACCTCCAAGATATACAACCGAATGAAAATCATGATATAAGTGGGAAAGCATGCACATGCCCCAAGCAAATCTAGTGTTGTGAACAACCATACTCTCCAAAACTTGGCCCCAACCAACAGAGAATCCCTTAGACATAAGATCAGGACTAAGGAATCCACTGATGAAACCAAAAAGAACTATGGGAAAAGTGGCATATGCATCGACCATCTCACGCCATGGAATCCACTCTCCAGCAATCTGAGCATCCTAAAATACCCTCTGAAGAGCCTCAATACCACCTTGCTCTATAGAATCATAAATAACATCTCTAATGATGGGAAGCTGTGAAATCTGCTAGAAATCTTTTGGGGTGACTGTCATCTCACCAGTAGGAAGATGAAAGGTACCATGCTTGCTATGCCACCTCTCGGCTAGCATTGTCAACAAACCCCAATTACTCATAATCTGGGGCATGAATAAAAGAGGAGAAAAACTACAACATGCAATAATCACCGTGTCAGGTGGCACCAACTAAGGTATCAAGTCAAACATCCACAGGAATCATTCTCGAACCTGAAGGTTCTCCAATGGCTCCTATCATCAGCAAATTTTCAAAATCAAAACTTTTTGTTGAATCATTAAACATCAATTATCCTATCAAAACTAATCAACTATTGGTGATACTTTGGAACAAATCATCAAGCATCATTGAACCTCACCTATCATGAGGTCAAATCATCAATCATCATTGAATCTCACCTATCATGAGGTTGAATCATCAAGAATCATTGAACCTTGCCTATCATGAGGTCGAATCATCAAGCATCAGTGAACCTCGCCTATCATGAGGTCAATAATAAAAGCATCAAATCAACCTCGCCTATCATGAGGTTCATCAATCAAACTATAATTATTCCTTGCCTATCATGAGGATAATTATCATTAATCAAACATCATCCCTCACCTATCATGAGGTCGAATATCAATATTTGATCAAGATAATCAATCAAATCAAACCAATGGCTAACACAGTAAAAAAATCAACAAAATCGAGGACACATTTGACAAAATTCATCAAACTGACATGGATGTGCTAAAACAGGCATTAAAAACGATAAACCATGACATGCGACATTTCATCATTGAAAAGTGCTATTATAGATGGTCAAAGTGCCAAAACTACAAAAGTGCTATTTTACTTGGTTAACATGTGAAAACTTTGGGTTAAAGCTCTAAAAATGTCAAAGCGCTAAAATAGGAGGCTTAAGCACTAAACAATTTGACTTAAGCACTAAAGTTGTCAAAGTGCTAATCTATCCTACCAATGCGCTAACACAGTTATCCAAAGTGCTAATCTATAGAAGCGCTAATCTATCCTATTAAAGTGCTAAAACGGATTTCATAAGCGCTAAAATCTTAAAAGCTCTAAAACAGTAACTAAAAGTGCTACAACAGAACTTAAAAGTGCTAAAAGAATCTCAAAATTAAAAATCCGAAACAAAACCAAAAAATGCATGAAAATGAGGTAAATGCACGAAAAATGAGGGGATAAAGGGTACATACCAAAGGTCCATATGCGATTGACCGCTGGTGACATCGTACATGCTCGAACCGGTGGGTGTGATAGGGAATCAACATCTCACTCCAAGTGGCACAAAAAGCTCTCTCACAAAAGTTTTCAAAATTCAAATGCACAAATGAGTATGAAAATGACCCTTTTGACCTTTTATAGGTTATTAAAGGAGGAATTTTTTGGTGGGATATTTAAATAAATTTTTGTGGAGATTAATTCAAAAACAACCTGGGCTACTTTCTACATCAATTATTGGGAGACAAATTTTTTTCATCACTGAATATTCATCAAATCTACATCAAAATCATCGAAAAATCATAAAAATTTGAAAAATTACAAAAAATCAAAAAAATCATTAATTTATCTCCAAAGGGGACATATATCCATCAATCACCTGAAAATGATGTCTGGGGCATTCTGAAATTTTTTGTTGTCAATACTAGCAGCAACACCACAAAATTTTCTTTGAAGCAATGCATAAACACATCACTTCAAAGAGGGAAAAAATGTATACACCTAAAATGGTCTAGAAAATATAATTAATTAAATAGGATTTATTTAATTAATTAATCCTAAATTCGTCTACTTAGTAAATAAATAGAAATATTTATTTATGTTAAGTTCACTATTAATTCTTCTATACTTTATCCATTAAATTCTATCTTAAATTAAATACACAACTTTGATAATTTGTGTAATTTAATTATGTTATCATATTTCCTATTAATTAAATAAAGATATCTTGAAGAATTATTTAATTATCATATTCCTCTTTATTAAATAAGCAAATATCAAATATTTGTTTTATTTAATTAAATCATCCTATTTTCTTGCTTAAATCAAATAAAATTATTCAAATAAAAGACATAAACTAAATATTCTCTCTATCACCCACCCAATTAAAATTTAGGATTTCTTTTAGTCTAATTCACTAAACCCAGCATCTGGAAAAGCTCTCTGTGGACAAACTGGTAAACAATCCTCCTCTAACCTCTTCCTCTCCACTTTTCGTATCATCTGTCTCATGTTTTCTAGCTTGGGGAGGAACAACTCTGGCTTGACTGTAACTCCAAGCTCCCAATCTCTACCCCCACTTAAAACCAAGATCTCAATCCAGCCTCCTTCAGCACCTGTGCAAATCCCTTTGCTTAGGTTTGCTAAATCTTATTATTTGGATAATGTTCTCCCAAGCAATGAAAATCATTCAGTAGTAATCCCTTTGTAGCTTTTATGCAAACTTCTACTGCAGGAATTAGCACTCAAGCATCTTTTAAGAATAAGCACTACTTTTAGCAATAGCATCATTGAAGTATCCATAGCACTAGATCCCTACATTCATAGTAGTGGAAGCATCAATTTTAGTTTTTAATCGAGCTACTTTTCATCAAATTTCATTAGATAGTTTCTATAGTGAAGCCTTCAGTATTTGGATTGGAAAATAACTTTAATCATCTGGCCATTTTCCCATTTCAAAGAAGTATCCATCCCATCTCCTCTAGACAGATTTTAAATTAGTTACAATGTGGCTAGCCAAATCCAGAGCCCTCCTAGAACTCTTGATAAATCTTTGGAGATAGGAGACAATGAGACGTCTTCAGGCTTTTTAATATTTTAAATTAGTTTAATTCATAATAATCTTGATCTAATGTCTTATTAAGAAGTTTTTTAGTTGTTATTTTCATTATTACTTACTCACACTTACAATACCAAGTATGTTTGGGTTTGTCATCTCAAATTTCCTAAGATTTTGTTATATGTTCATGGTTCTATTTCAATAAAATGGTTAAAACACTTTGAGCAAATAATCGTGATTTCAAGTGTGCAGGTTGGATTTGATAAGGAGAATTTGATTGATAATAAGAGAGGATTTGTTAATGTAATTCATTAACAATTGTAAATCCACTGGTTGATATTTATTTGCTGATGAATTATTTTTGTGTTTGACTCCATGGCCCATAATTAGGCATTGATTTATCTTGCAGCTTAGTGCATCCCAGAAACATTTTATAAATCAAAATCATTTTAAATCCCTATTGTTTGGTTGAGGTTTTGTGTTTTGTTTCCCAATTGCTGAGTAAGTGTTGAGTCACCAAGAATTAGGCCAGATTTGAGGTTTTCAATGCTTTCCTTAGTGTATTTTCATTGGGAGATATCTGCTATAAAAAGCAATGTCAATGTAATTGAATTAAGTTTTAGGCATTATATAGGTTGAGCCACCTTGGTCCTGCAGAGCTAGAAGTGTAGAAGATCTCAGTCTTTGACTGAATCTTGTCAATTGGCCCAATCCCTCTTTGAGTATGAGTATAAGAAAGTGGCTAATTCTTTAGGATTCATTGAACTGGTTGATTTGGAGCACCAACAAAATGGCAACTCTACTGGGGAGAATTTGACAAAATTCTCATTGAAGAATCTAAAAATAAAGTCATATCATTTGCATAGAGTTAGTTAATTGCCATTCTAATTTTGGTTCAAATATTGAAGGATTTCAAACCTGGAGAAAGAATTTGTTGCAGTGAACTTGAGGATTTCATGATCTGTGGTGCTTTGTTGGTGAAAGGAACTCATAAATAAATTTACATGAGAAAGAACTTCATACTGCTTGAAGTTCAGTCCTCTAAGAAGAGAGGTGGCAACTCTGTTACAAGAACCTATTGAAGAGGTGAATACAGTTCCAGATCTACAATATTTCCAATAAAAAGAATAATTTGTAGCAATTGCAACGTTTCCAGGTATTCTTCACTCTTGGTTTTCAAGAAATTCTTGTATGAAAACCATATTTGAACATTTTATGAAAATTTTGGTTCCCTATTGAGTGAATTAGCACTAACAAATGGAAAGGATAGTAAATTTAAGTATGCACACTTCCATTTGTTGTATCTATTGAATGTAATTGCAGTTTCATTGAAAGATTTGTCTAGTGCTCAAATATATGCTAGTATGGATGGTTAGAATGCATTTGTATATCTTAGGGATTTCCATCCATTTGCATTGTCATATGTGGTTATCACCATGTCAGAAATTTTCATAGTAATCTTTCATTTGGTCATGGTTGTCATTATGCAAAAATTAGTTGAGTTCTGATTTGCATATACCCAGGGATCATAAAATAGCCATACCTATAGATACTTTGAGACAACTTGTCAAGAAGTGTCATAAGTCTGATAATCTTCACACATTTGAGACCCCAAAGTGCAAGAATCCAAAAGTGCACAAGTCTAAGATAAGGCCATAATGGAAGGTTGTGTTTGAAAGAGGACTTAAAGAGATGGATGAAAGACACCGGATGTTCCTACACGCCCAGTTAAGAGACAGTCATATTGTTTCTACTTTCCAAATTGATGCACCTTTTGTCAATTCCTTTGATCCATTGTATGCCCAATTAGATTTTTCATGGGTTAATTACAAGGTTGAGAGTATGTCAACTCAAGTATACAAGAAGATGCCTAGATTTAACGGATATATACGATGTATGTGAAGGAGATGCACATGTCAAAAAAATTTCCAACTTCATGGAGAAGCATTCATTTGGATATCATGATATGTGGATGAGATTTTTTGTCAGATCCCTTGAAGCTAGAGCTTAGGATTGGTATATAAGTTTTCTTGAGAAGTCATTTCCTTGTTGGGATAAATTAGTGAATGCCTACATAGAAGAATTTGCAAGAGAACCTTCTGACCTTATCATGAGGTTAAAGTAGATTAGAAAACAAGATGAAGAGTCAAGTATTGATTTCAGTCATAGATTTGTTGTTGCTCTTTCACTAATTCTAGAAAATTTCAGACCTAGTACATCAAGTTGTATTCATATGTACTTTGAAGCCTATGAGGAAGGATCTAGTGCATTGTTAAAAGATTTTGAAATATTGAGTATGCAAATGGCTTACACATTTCTAGATAATTTGGAGAAGCAAGAGAATGAATATGTGTGGAGTTTATTGTCTTCCATTATGGGTAAACATGTTGATGAAATCAAAAACTATGTGAATGCAAATGATCAGAGCTTTTTAGACAAGTGCATACTTGAGAAGGTATAAGACAAGAAGGAAGGATCATTAGGTGATAAGGAAGTTGTCTTTGAACAACATTTAAAGGAAATGCATCTAGTTGAAATTCGCATCCATGATGATAAAAGATATGATGAGAGAAATGAAACATGTGAAGTTTCTTTGATCTCCTTTGAAAAATGCAAAAATAGAGAGCATATTTTTGGTAACAATTGATGGTTGCAAGGATGCATATAACTTCATGAATGATCATCTCAATTCACATTGTGTTGATGATACTTCCCTTTCAAGCAATGAGTGTGATATTGCAAGGAACAATGGAATTCTTAGTTTTCCAATCCAAGAACATAATGAGGGATATCAATTGGATTTACTCTTTGAAGAAGAGATATGCGATCAACAATGTGATCATACAATTGATCATGTCAAGTCTACATATGTTGAATGTAGCTTTGATGATAATGGGACATTGGAATTTGCTGATTTGAGAAATGCTCTTGAGAATGATAGTGTACCAACTACAAGTGATGAAGCATGCAATGAAATTCAGTTGACAAAATCAGCCACAAGCAACTACCATGAGGAAACCATTGGTGATTTTCAGTTTGATAGAGAAGATGTTTGTGTCTATCCCCAAGAGAATGAAAATGACAAGCTCAATGAAGACACCCAGCTTAATACTAAGATGCAAAAAGGTGTGGATTGCTGCCATGACAGCCCTAAAGTAAATAAAGATGAACAAGTGGACAACCTACTCACTGTGACGGGTTGCGACCATGCTCTTGACAAGGTTGTTAGAAATTCAATCTCCTATGATTGGGGAGATCCTATTTATGATCAACCTATTGAGTTTTCAAAATTTGAAGATGATGACATCATTGTATGTCCTGATTTGCAATTTGATAATGCATCCAATTCAAGTGAAATTCAAGAAGAGGAAGTGGTTGAAAGAATAGATCAGATCAATGATCTACTGAGTTGTGAAAAAAATTCAAATCTATTGACCACAAAATATTAGAAATGTACACATGAGAATAACTCTTAGTTGTTGTGTGCTGCCCCTATTGACTTTGACAGTGATGATGATTTGCAATATGCAAGGTATGATGTAAGTGAATCTGATTCTCTTTCCATTGATGAACTAGCTGATCATGATGATGATTATGAGGATGAAAACAAACAACCATTTGATTGTAATACTGAATTGTATGATGAGTATGAAAGTGTACATGCTGATGCAAACACAAAAATCTATTTTGATGAGTTTGAAGCAGCAGATAACCATGAGGATTGCATATTTAATGAGCCAAGTTTTGAAGATTCTAATGTAGATTTTGACAAGTCTTTGTTTTCTGAATTGAATGAGCCTAGGCATGAGTCTTTTCATGTGAATATGAATGAGGATTTCAATAAGAAATTAGATTTTCTTTCTGAACCAGAATTTCTTATTATTGAGCAAGCTTTTGATGCTGAAGATGAAGACATGTTATGTTTAGAAGATAAAAAAATGACTAAAGATGAGGACAAATCAAAAATATCTGATGATTCCCAATACTAGCATGATGAAGAACAGTTGCAAAGTGTGTTAATGCATGAGTGTATCTCTTTGAATACACTTGGAGATAGTTTGCATGATGAGCCAAATATTCTGGTAAGTTCTGGTGATAGTTTCACCTTTGATATGCAAGCTAGTGATCAGATTGAACTTAATAGTACTAGCCATATGGCAGAATGTAAGTGCTACTTTTGTTAGCTAGAAGACGTTTTTAGAAAGTGTGGCAATGTGTAATGGATTGAGGGATGTTGTTCTCAACTTGAGAATGGTTTATATGATGAAGATGATAATTTTTTGCCACATGATAATCAACATTTTGAAAGTGTGCCTGACTTTCAAATCCGTAGTGATTATGAACATGTTGATGATGTTGTGTATGATGGCCTGTTAGGAGGTGCCAACATGTTTAATCAAGAAGATGATTGTGATCAAGCTATGCTTTCATATGGTCTTGATCACTATTGTCAAATGTTACCACTTGATGCAAAATTAGAAAATGAAGAGAGTGGCAGTGACGTGACCTATTTGATTTGGTTGCCATGTGATGACAAATTTGAATAGAGAGCAAGTTTGCACTTGCATGAAGGCAACTTGATGCTTTTGTTTGCATAAATGCAGTCACCCATATTGTTGTGGTTTGACAGAGGCAAGCACAAGGTGAGGGAGATTAGCTCTTTTTATAGAATTGTGTTTGATAGAGGTAAATGTTCACTTCCCTTTTTCATTTGGTGGCCTGGGGTCACTAGATGAGGTTGAAAAAGAAGAATGAATAAAGGAGCAATTTGATGACACTTGATGGACTCAGTATTTGGTCTACTCCCCAGAGATTTGGAATCTTTCTATGCTCGCAAGGGGCATAAATCCCCAGTCGGAGCCACTGATGGCACTCTCAAATTTTGCAAATTTGAGATGCCCATTTCAAAATTTTGCCTATGCACTTTCAGAAGTGCAAATGATAAATCTGCCCAAATGACCTACTTTGGAGGGTCATATTTTGATGCTAGTTGATTTTCAAGCAAAACCCATTTGCAAGCTCACTCATGTGACATATGTGAATGTGTATGTCAATTTTCAGCTTCCCACGATAAGTTTTGACAGGGCTTTGAAAAGTGAAGTTGGAGGGTTTTGGTACTTTTCTACTATTCGCAAACTTTTAGTTTTGCAAAGTAGCCTCCTATTTGAGCTTGTATTTTGCAACCGGATGACTGTCATGTCAAAATGATTGTTGCTCTCAGTTCTCCATGTCTAAATGTGCTGTCATGTTAGGTTTCAAAGCATTATGACAAGATTTTCTATTTTTAGCAAGCCAAAACCAAATGCAATTTATGTAGTTTTGCATCTGCATTCCTGACAACATTTCAGAGAGGTCAACTTTGACCCCTAATAAATTTTGATGGGAGATGATTCAAGCAAATTCCTTTTGTACACGTGCTCACTCCACCAAAATGAGCTAGTGTGTCCAGTGGCATCTTGCTAGGAGTTGATTTGGTATTTTTTCAATGAGGTGATTTGATCAGTTTTAATTGGTGTATGAACAAGCACAGTTGTAGAAAGTTTGAGTAGGAAACTTTTCCGATTAATATCTTTCACCTCGTGACTCCTTTTGTTGAGCTGTTTGTTGTACTCTATTCATGGACCCAATGTTTACATGCCTACAAGTTTTCATGGTTTCACAAGATCATTTGACTAGTTTTCAAAGCCGATTCCAGAGCCTACTTGGTCAGTTTTGCTCATTGTTCAAATGTGCTAGAAAGCAAGTTTTAATGAAAACCCATTTCGTCTTTTCATCTTTGATGCATTCAAGAGTTGTTTCAAATCAATTCAAAATGAAAAGTTGTTTCAAAACAAAACAAAAATTAGTCAAGCCACATGGGGCCTGACATGCTTTGCACTATTATTATGCTTTAAATGTTGCAAGGATTGGATGGGGTATGGGAATCCATCAATGGATGCTTCAAACAACTTCCAGTTTTCAAATCATCACGCAAGGAAAAATTTTGAGGATAACACCCAAGCATCTGATTGTAAGGAGTGATTCCCAAACTTTGAATTTTGACTCATGGCTTGTGGGTGCATTATTGAAAATTCTTGTCAAGTATAACATTTGAAGATAAAATCCTCACAAGTCTTTTCTTGCAAAGAAGCATATTGATACTTATTGTGAGAGAATGACACAATGGTAAATAACCAAGTATTTCTTACATGACTGAGGTTTAAGTTGAAGGGTGTGATTCATATACAAAGAATGAATGGCAACAAAAGTGCAGAGAAGAGGCTAAAGTACACATGGTGAATTAATATTGCAAAGGGTAATTCCAACACACTTGCAATAAAATGCATCAAAAAAATCATTGTGGGGCACGTTGGATAGCAAGGTGCTTCAACATATTTTAAGGTAAACATGAGTTGAGGGAGGTGCTTTACTTCATTTACTGTGAGATAGAGTCACATGGCTCTTTAATCATGCTTTTGTTTGAGCAACATTGCCAAGCATGTGACTTTTTATAAGAAAATAAAACCCTCATTAAAAGCACACTAGTAAAAGTGCATCAATTACCAGGTGAAAGAGGTCTTAGAGAAGCTTTTAGACAAATGCAACTAGCGCCATTATTGCACACCTAGAGGGTAGCAAACAAACAAAATGCATTTGTTGAAAGGACTTTAGAAAATTTAAACCCATCTGCAAATGATTTGAAGGAGAATGCTACGTAGTCTAGGGTAGAATATTCACAAAATAGAAATGTTGAAAGTTTTGTGGAGAATTCAAGCCAATGTGTTGGCAGATAGAAAGGTAGGGACACCATTGTATAGATTGGAGAGGGGATCAAAGAGACAAAGGAACACATTATTTGTTGCAAAGACAAAAGGGGGCTCGAACCTTTGTATTGAGAGATTGATGGAGCATGAACATGGAGAGTTTGTGCTGCGAATGAGCGCTAGGGTAGACACCATACCAAAAACTATCAAGGAGGGCCCATGCCAAACATAGATAATGTGTTGGGATTGAAAGCTACAAAGCATGGCCGCCATCACCAAGCTACAAAACATACCCTAAGAAGACCAACAACCTATTAAAAGGTTTTTGCTATAGGTGATGTCAAATGATTTGTGTGTTGGAATAGTTTGCACTTGCAGGGGAATGGATTCAAGACTATCCTATGAAATCTTTATCGCCATAGCCACTGGAGAAATTGCAGAGTCTGTGAAAGGTGAAGATGAAATTTTAGGGAAATGATTTAAAACCAAAATCAACAGCTGAGAATGGAGATCTCAATGTAGCCAAATCTTAGCCACTCCTCGCCAAATCGCTCAAACAAGATGCAAGTTGTTTAAAACCCGCGAGATGGAAAATTTTTGCCACATGGAAGAGGTGGGCCCGAGATATCTTCAATGCATGGGTATAGTTCCAAAGTTCCCAATGCAAATATTAAAAGGGGACCTCCATTCATTTCAAAAGTAAAACATTTTAAAAATTAAAATGTTGGTGAGAATGCATCAAGCGAAGGGTGGGCCCCTGACAAGAAATTAATGCACGGTATATAGTTTAATATACCTGAAGAAAATATTAAAGGGATTTTTAGTCTTCCCCGCTACTTTGCGGGTTTAAAATGAAGGGTTATTTAATTCTTGTGAGATGAGCTAGAATGTAGCACATGGACAGGGTGGGCCCGGAGAAAGTCTTCAAAGCTTTTCCAGAAGTTTAACGGTCGACTAAAGTATGAAGTCCATGCATAAAATTTGTTTTCACTATATGGAGGCTTGATATTTAATTTGTTAAAGTCCTCCTGAGTTTTAAAAGTGTGAGATGAAAATATAAAGCGAGGTAAGGAAAAGTTCGACATCAATATTTTAAACATTTGTAATATTTTTTATTATAAGGTGAAATTTTAAGGGGAATATTAAAGTGAAGCCTTCAAATATTGATTGTGAGTAAAATCAAGGACTCACGACAAGTATTTTTTGAAAGCCTCATAGGTAAAATGTTCAAGGTTGTTGTGGTGAAAATACAAAAATAATGTGGGGACGGGTAATGTATTTTACCCAATAAAATATTAAAAGGCCTTTATTATGTAAAACACAAGGCATTTTAATGAATGGAAGTATAAGGGTGGATTAAATATTTAATCCTCGAATGGAGTGTAAACATTTCCACTTGCATAGGCAAATATTTTAAAACCCATCTGGAAGTAAAGTGCATGTGGGAATATGTCATGAAAAGTGAATTTAATATTCACTTTGGGGCCAAATATTATATGCTAGGAAGTAATGTGCAGCAAATAAAGGAATGATAAAAGGCTTTCACATAGGTTTTTCATGGATAAGGAGAAATTTTTACACATCTGGGTGAATTGTGAAATTCATCACATGGGCAAGTTTTTTGTTGCTCAAAAACTTGGAGCAAAGGCATAATTGGAGGCAAAAGTTTGTTGCTGCTCGGAGAGATGAGAGATGCTTTGAAAATGTTGTTGATGAACAGGAAAGAGGCTGCTAGATGTCATCAACAGACTAGTTTTAGGGCTGCCTCTGTTTTCTATATATTTTCTTCTTCTCTCATTTGTAAAGAGTTATGAGAAAAGGGGTTCTATTCTGAATTCTTGTATGGGGTTGGGTAGATAGAAAATGCTAAGTCTGAGTCATATTTTGAGTCTGTAAATCTGTTAATTTTGATTTCATGAGCAAATATTAGCTAGTTTGTGCAAATAGATCATGAATGTCTTCAAAGTGTTTGCATATTCATGAATATCTTCAAATTGTCTCCAAATTTGTACAATTATATCATATGAATTCAATAATACCAAGTATGTTTGGGTTTTTCATCTCAAATTTCCTGAGTTTGTGTTATGTGTTCATGGTTCTGTTTCAATGAAATGGTTAAAACACTTTGAGAAAATAATAGTGATTTCAAGTGCACAGGTTGGATTTGATAGGAGAATTTGATTGATAATAAGAGAGGATCTATTAATGTAATGCATTAAAAATTGTAAATCCACTAGTTGATGAATTATTTTTACGTGTTCGACTCCATGGCCTAGAATTAGGCATTGATTTATCTTGCAGCTTAGTGCATTGCAGAAACATTTTATAAATCAAAATCATTTTAAATCCCTATTGTTTGGTTGAGGTTTTGTGTTATGCTTCCCAATTGTTGAGTAAGTGTTGAGTCACCAAGAATTAAGCCATATTTGAGGTTGTCAATGCTTTCCTTAGTGTATTTTCATTAGGAGTTATCTGCTATAAAAATCAATGTCAATGTGTAATTGAATTAAGTTTTAGGCATTGTCTAGGTTGACCCACCTTGGTCCTACAGAGCCAAAAGTGTAGAAGATCTCAGTATTTGACTGAATCTTGTCAGTTGGTCCAATCCCTCTTTGAGTTTGAGTATAAGAAAGTGGCTAATTCTTTAGGATTCATTGAATTGGTTGATTTGGAGCACCAACAAAGTACATTCGTGGTTTGATCAATATTTATTTGCATGAACAGAGAGAGAACACACACAATATACCTATCTCACACTAGCAAGATTTTGTTCAATTTTTAAAAGCCCAAATTGAATTGTGGAGGCAATTTTTTAGACAACCTAATATCACCAAAAGACTTTTGATTCTCAAGATCGCCATGAAGCATGAGAGAAGTGCATATGTCTTTAAATGATATTAGTTTGTTAAAAAATATTACAAAACAAGGAAGACACATGTTCATTTTAGACTTCAAAAGTAGTAATGGGTTCTTTTTATAGCACCAAGATGAAATGTTTGGAGTTGTTTGTTCAATTCTTAAAACCAAAAACCAAATCTAGTGAGTTCCTAATGTTCATTTTAACCCTTTGATTGTTCTTTTTAAAACCAAAAGAAATGTATTTGAGTCCTAAAACCAAAGATAACAAAATTTCCAAAGATTGGGTTATAGGTGTCCCCAAAGTGTTTAAAAACACTTGTTACAATCGTGAAATAATGTCATAAGGGAAACCTTTTTCTTTGTTTCCTTCTTTCCTTATTGATCAACAAACCTGCAAAAGTTAATCAATCTACAAAAAACAAAGCCACAAAATAGGTTAAAAGTCCAAGGTGTTAAAAAAAAGGCACATGTTAAAATAAACTTGAAAGTTGAATTTTTACCCCAACCCAACATCGCAATCCACAAAGGTGTCGCTATTTGGAGATTCAGCATCACTCTAGTGAAGTCAGTGTCACTCTGTGGAGAAAAAAAGATTGTGATTGCATCGGTATAATATTGCACAACATTACTTTTTAGAGTTTGACAAATCCATACCTTAGGAGAATTACTGCAATGTTGCATTTTGGAGTAGAAGCAGTGTCGATATATAGTGACGCTAGACTGATAGCATCACTATTTGTCCTTCTAAGCATCGTTGTTTCCTGAAAGCACAAAAATTTGAAAAAACAACGGAATTGACCCAAAAAATGTGTTAATTTTGAAAGATTTTCCCTCCTTCTAGCTCCAAAATATGAATGCTTGGTCTAGACCTACTCAAACATAAACAAAAAATCAAACATTAGTCAATAAACAAGTCTATAACAAACATTCCCCATGAAATTCATTCAAACACAATGAACTAGAAAACAAGATAGAATATCAAATGAAGACTAATGAAATCTTATTCAAAACATTCAAACCAACATCCCATTGGGGAATTGGTGCTTCTTTGATGTGGAAAGAATCCCTTTCCCAATTCCTTGACAAGCTTGATGTGTGCTCTTTGATTCAAAATGTTGATAATCAAGCTAAGATTGATGAAATCTATGAAAACTAGGATGATAATGTGGATGAACTTTGCTCAATTTTGTAGATAGTAACCTTGCATGAAGTTGTGAATCCCAAATCAAAAGAGAAGTCCTCCATTTATAAGAAAGAATGATGGAGGAATGAGCAATAGTAAGAATGTGGGATTAAACTTGAACCAATGGCATTGTGCCACTTGTCAACATGCTAATGAAGGAGAGTGGAGCACATTTTGAACAATGTGCATGGTTAATGCATGTAGGTGGATTCAAAATTCAAAAGATGGCTTGTGTAAGAGGGGATGTAAGAGGAGTTAATGTAAAGGTGGCTCAAGAAGAGGACATGTAAGAGCCATAAATGCCAAGGTGGAGGAAAAAGTCCTTTTGGTAGGGAGATTTCAAATGGGTGGAATATTCCAAGAATATGCCACATTTGAATGAAAATAGAGGAATTAATAAATCAAATAAATTGATTTACATGTGCAAGTTGCATAAGCTAGAGAAATGGAGGGTTAGTGTTAGAAGTTAATTAGGATTAATTAACTTAGATGAAGTTATTTGATTTGACATTTGATTTAGATAGTTAAATTTTATTTAAATAAAATGAGAGGGTATTTGAAGATTTAATTAAATACATTGATTTATTTAATTAAAGGAGATGACATTAGGATTAAATAAATAAAGATGATTTATTTAATTAAAGAGAGAACATTAGAATTTAACTAAATAAAATTGACTTATTTAATTAAAAGAGGGAACATTAGGACTTAATTAAATAAAGTTGATTTATTTAATTAAAAGGGGAATTTTGATGAATTAATTAAATAAAGACTATTCAATTAATTGGTTAGTAAAGGAATGATTAGGGAAGAATCAGTGTTAGTAAATCAAGATTGAGTGCATGATATTAATCAAGATAATTTGAACATCTACAAGTGCAATAAATATTTCAAAGAATTCGGTAATGCATTCAAGGACAAAGCATATATCTATCAAATATCATTTCTTAAGAGAGAAGGTATTGGAGAATAAATTCAAGCTTGAATATGTGCCTACAAAGGATCATATTGCCGATATATTTACTAAGGCTCTTCCTAAGGATACTTTTGAGCATCCCCGAGAGAAGTTGGGGGTTACTACCCCTCCTTCTTTGAACTAGGTGCACATACAAGTGCATTAGTCTAGTGGATCCACAAATTCATCATTTTTCTGGATTGATGATTGGTGTCTACTCCTTAGGGGGAGTAGGAAGTATCATTGTTGTAGTATGAGATGTGTGTTTTCATGGGTGCACTCCTAAGGGGGAGGGTCAAAATTATATGGTTGAAGCTATTATGTAAAACAAAAAATTCCATTGATGTCAAAGGGAGAGAGAGAGTCATGTGAAAAATAATAGTGAAAGAAAAAGGATATTGGTTTCTTTGATGGTTTTTCACATCGTGTGTTGCCATCAATGAAAAAGGGGGAGATTGTTGTAAGTATGAATGAGTATGGTGGTGTTGTCGTTAATATTGTCATTGATGTCAACATAGTATAGGTTGTTGTAGAGAAAGGAAACGGGTGATTGTAGGTTGTGCATGTATAGTTGAGATACTATAGAGATATTGAGAGTACATGGAACTATCTTTATGGTGTTGTAGGTGTGCTAATATGATGATTTTCCAAGTTCTTTTGAGAAAATTAATAAATAGTGAAGACAAAATTGCGTGTGTGTTTAGAATGTGCTGGGGTATGTGCTCCACATATCTTTTGTGTTTATCCTATGCTTGTGCAAATCTGAAGTGTTGTTTAAGGACATCCTTGGGTGATGTATCCTAGATTATAGCTTTTAGTTTGATGAAGAGTGAAAGTTGGGTTCACTGGTTTGTGAACTAGTTTGGCATAGTTGTTTATCTGCAAACTGGGAGAAATATATATTCTTTGTAGTCCTCCATTGGTTTGTTTTAGGTCTTTCGGATTTGGAAGAAAGTTGTTGTAGTATCTACAGATGAATATGAAGGAATATAAGATGTGTTCCAGTGTATGGTGGATCATGTTATGTGGTCTACATGTTATCTTCTTGGTACAAAAGTTTGTACTTAAAATTTCATTGGTGTTTTCATCAAGTTTGGTCGACCTGGTGTTTACACATCATACAAATGATAAGTACCAATTAAGGAAGTGTGTGATTGATACAAGATGTTGTTTTGGGTCCTAGTTAAGTTCTAGTTTGGTTTGCTCTCATTCTTATCTACTGTGGGAATGTTGAGTTGTTGACCTAGTTTGAATTTGTAAAATGAAAAGTGTGTAGCCAACCTTGGACAAAGTTTCTAAGATTGAAGATGGTATAAATACAAGATAAGATGTTAAGGATTATATGCCACAAGTGTGAGAAGCAAGTTAGATGTCAGAAATTATGCAAAAGAAAGCTGAGGCAATAAGGACTTAAATGTGTTAGACTTGTGAAGGCAGTGAGTTGATGGTGTCTGCAATTCTCTAATCAAGGCTGCAAATGTGTGCAATTTTGTATGGTGGATCTTCTATGGCACTGAGATAATGTTCTCTATTTAACATTCTTCTTTCTATCTTTCTATATCTATAAGTAGTGAGCCTCCCATTTGGACAGTGAGTCCTATCTTGGGAAGTGAGCCTCTTTGTAAACGGTTTTGCAATTACTCTTATATTGTGAGTTAATCCTCACTATGGATTTTCCCTTATTGGGTTTTCCACGTAAATATGGTGTTTCTTGTGTTGATATTGCTTTCTATTATTTGCACTTCATGCTCATACTTAATAACAAATTAAAGTGGATGTGGAGCTAATAATTGTTTGATATTTGTGATGAATGTGATTGGTGACAACTGATTCACCCCCTCTTAGTTGTCTTGTTCATTTCAACATTCCGCTAACCATAATTCCTTGGATTTGGCTCTCCAATACTCCTCTCTTACTAACACCTCATTGTATTAAGCTATAAATTCATTTTCTTTTAAGTAACCCCCCTGGTACATTCCTGCTTCCATTACTTTGCTATTTAAAATTTCCAGTTATTTTTCTAAATGCTCTTTCTTAGAGAAAATATTTTTGAAGATTTCTTTATTCCATGCTTGAATCTTGCCCTTAATATAGTTGAGCTTATTTGAAAAGTTGTAACTCTTAGTACCCCCATATCTTGGAGCAGTCTTCCACCAAGATTCAATTTGTTCCACAAGTCCTTCCTTCCGAAACCACATATTTTCACATTTGAAGTAGGATTTATTTTTTAGGATCTTCAACAAAAATGTTTAATCTAATCGAGAGGTGATTTGAACTAGGCAACGAGATTATTGTTCCTTCCAGCTTTGATTTTCTAGCTAGCCAGTCTTGGGAGAAGATAAATCTATCTAGTTTCTCTTTGATACATCCTTCCCTTGATCTTTTATTTGACCATGTGTAGGATCTATTCCTTTTATGTGCTTTCACCAAGTTATTTTGTTCTAGAAAGCCCCCAAATGCCTCCATTGAGGGAGTTATTATTTACCTTCCACCT
>VDFB02360324.1:0-23074 GCA_007258455.2 Sequoia sempervirens
GAGTTGATTAAATGAAAATGATTGGTTTTAGGAGAGGAAACATGTTGTATGTGACTTCAAGTCTGGTTTCAACCATGTAGCTACATGTATAAGGAAAATGACGAAATTGATTTATGACGATGTCTAGTTTCAAGAAGGATGCATCCTGTACAAGACAAATGATAAGGCCAGGTCTAGTTTCAAAAATTGACTCAAGTTGTATAATATGTCGAGTCTGGTTTCAAAAATTCCACCTCTTTTATAAGACCATTGATTGACAAGTTTGATGTTTTGATGTTTGACTGATTAGGTGATTGACCAGTTTGATTTGAAGACTTGTTGGATAGTTTGTCTTGTTGTTTAGTGATTTGTTTGAGGTTTAAATGACTATTTGCATCTGATGAAAATGTTTGATTTATTATGGTATGGATATTGAACAACTTAAAAAACCCTAAGGGACCAACCTAAGGCCTCAGGGGCTCACCAAAGATGGCCTTGCATACATAACAATGTGTAGAGACCTTGTAGTTTGATGAACTTGACTTTATTTTATTTATTATGGATTGACTCATGATTGACCTTATTTGACAAAACCTAAAGGACTAACCTAGTGCCTTGGGGGATCATGGATCGATGGCCTTACTTATGTTATACACGTAGATGCAACGTAGTTTGACTGAATTTGACTGACATGATTGACTCTAACTCTATTTTTAGGATTTTTGAAGGTTATTTCAATGTTTTGTGTTTTGACATATTTTTATTTTTTTGGATTTTTGGAATGTTTTGATATTTTTGGATTTTTGACATTTTATGATTTTTTTGGATTGATATAATGACCTCCACTATCAAGTGTAAGATCCATTGAAGAAATGAGTTAATTACTTTCCCCCAGTCAAGTATAGGAGCAATTTATTAGGGGTGGAATGGGATAAGCTTTATTGCAGGTGGATATGGAAGGAAAAAGGACACATAATGTCAATCATTCCAAGCTATGGGAAGGACAACAAAGCATTATTATGGATGACGTGAAAATCATGAAGGAGAATTATTATGAGAGGTGAAAACCATATAGAATGATGGTAGATGATGGAGCAAAGATTGACTACACATGGTGCCTATTTACCAAGTTTTCACCATGGTACTTATCCAAAGCACCACCGAAGTGATTTTCACTATTGGATGAATTATTTATCTTTACTATTTTCTTGATTTTTTTTTTTTTTTTAATTTTTTAGGTTTTGACATGGCTCTTTGAAGCTAGGTGTGGAATTTGCACAAGTGCAAACTATTGATAGGTTATGACAATGGTTCACACTCAGGAGTTGAAAGTTGATAGGCTCTTGATCTGTAGACTGATGTGACGATGAATGGAAAAAACCAATTAGGTTTAAACTTGCATGGCTTCTCTGTCTTTGCTTGATTCTTGGGATTTTCCATGAATACCAAGTCACTAATTTCAAAGTGTCAGACCAAAACCTTCTTATTATAGCTGCAATGAAGATGATTTTGATAAGATTATAGATGGACTAATGCATTTTATCTTCACTCATATAACAATTCCAACTCATGCAGTATGGATACACAATATTATTCTCTAGATTAATAAGCACTTGCTTGGATATCCTCAAGGAAGGAAACTCATCCTTGATAGGTAAATGGCCTCAAAACCAAAGACTAAGGAATATGGTGTGGCTCCTGTGGGAGTGTAGATACTAGTGTGGTAGGCCCATAAGGTAGGATTGAGTTGAAGGTGTTGATCATAGCTAGTGTCATTGACAGTCTTTTTGAGAATTTTGATGATGGTTTTGTTAGACGCCTCGGCTTGGCCATTACCTTGTGGGTAGTATGGGGTGGCAAAGTGATGCTAGATATGGAATTTCTCACATAACTAGTGGACATCTTGGTTCTTAAAGAGATGACCATTATTAGTGATCATGGACTATGGAACACCATACCGACAAATGATGTAATTGAGGATGAATTTAGATATTTGTTTTCCAATAATGTATGTAATGGGAATACCTTCATTCCATTTGGTAAAGTACTCAATCATTGTGATAATAAAATTATGGCCATTAGATGATATGGGATGGATTTTACCTATGATTTCAAGTCCACATTGGGCAAAGGGCCATGGTGATGTGAACGGTTGTAGTTCTTGAGCTGGTGCATGTATAAGGTCTCCATGAATCTAACACTATCAAAATTTCTTGACAAAATGGTATGCATCACGATCCATCGTGGACCAATAGTATCCAACATGCATGATCTTCTTAGATAGAGTAGGACCACTAGAGTGGGCTCCACATATACCATCATGTACCTCTCTTGTACCAACAATGTAGAAGAATACAAGGCACTTCTCACAAGGCTTCACATGGCGCCATGTGTAGTCAATCCAAAAGGCATGATGTTCCAATAATATGTTCCCAAATGACATATGAAGGTTGTCATGTGCTGGTCAGGGCTATCTTGATTTGATTGTATCTCAAGAAACCATCCATAAGGGATAACATCTCGTAGCCTATTGTTAATTCCACTATGATGCCAATATTTGGTAAGGGAAAGTTATCTTTTAAACATGCCTTGTTTAAGTATTAGAAACCTATACATATGCAGATTCCTCCTATTGGATTGGTCACTGGTACTAGATTAGAAATACACTCTACATAATTGATAGATTGAATGAATCCAACATCTGATAACTTATTTAACTCAACCTTGACCAATAGGGCAATTTGAGGATGCATTTTTCTGAGTTTTTTCTTGATTGGTTTAGCATTGGGAAAGAATGGAAAGTGATATAAAAATAACTCAGGATCTAGACCAGGCATGTCAGTGTAAGACCAAGAAAAATTTATTTGTCTCTCTATGAAGAAAGCACGAAACTCTGGTTGTTTTGTCTTTGTCAATGATGCTACAAAGTGGACAATCTTAGGATTTTCATCCTTGCCTGTGTTCACTTCCATATAATTTTCCACTAGCATGGGCAATTTCTCTTGGTTTATGGGAAGTAAGTCCAACCCTCCATCCTTGGGAACCTTAGAGAGGTTTTCACCCTTGGATGTGTCCTTTATTTTTACTTTTTCTCGGTCTAGAGGCACCTTTCGATTTTCACCTAGAGACCTTTCTTTTTTTATTTTATCATTTTCACTTTTGTGACTAGAGGGGTGGATAGACTCCCCAAAGTAGGTAATGTTATCAAGATCTATGGTAAATCCAAATTTATGATCTCCATAGGGAATTCCTTTACATAATCCCATAAACTCATCGATTGCTTTATTTTTTTCAAATACGTCTAAGATGGGTTCTCCTTGTTGGTCCTAATCTATCAATTGCAAGTATACTAGAGGCATGCTATCATCAGTATTTTCAAGATTCAATGAATGGGTGGATAGAGTGAAAATGGAAGTGTTGCCAGGATCTCAATCCAAACTTTTCCTTTGGTTGAATGGTTGGATAAGTCAAGTTCTTGAAATGTCTCAACTAATTCATAGTCATTGGATGTGTAAGAGTCCCACTCCCACTCATTGTAATCAGTCTCGGTGTGGTATTCCTTAGATGTATTGATATATTTTGAAGCATTCACTTCCTCAGTCGAAGATACCTTAGTACTAGGAGCTTTCACTTTTAATGGTTTGAACCCAAAGCCTAAGTTCTTTGGTCACTTAGATAGTAGCAAAGGTTTTTTCATCCCATTTTTTTTAATCCAAGTCCGTTGTGTTCATCATAACCTTTTCAATTCATGATTTTGAATCCCTTTCCATACTGGTCAATTGGGAGTTGCTTGGGTTTGATGTCTTCTTCTTCCTTGTATAACCATGTGGTGATGTCCTCTTCGTTGATAGCTTCTTTACTCAACTCTCCCTATTTTGTAAAGGTTGTGGTAGGAGATGATCAAATAGTGACCTTGGGTTCCTTTTTGAATGATGATGACTTACCATATAATTTTAGAGATGCAGGTAGTTGACTAACACAATAGAATGTCTTCATATGATACTCACCACACCCCTTATCTTGAACCTAGATCTTAGGATTGGACGATGGAGTTTTGGAAGTGGATGCTTTGTTTAAAGTGGAGGGATCAATATAATGGGATGAAGCGGATGATGAAGCCTACCAATTTATTGGCACTTGTTGTTTTGGTGTTCCTCTTAGGTTGTTGCAATATTATAAAGGATTAGGACTGCTGACTATTGTGATTTTGATACCATTGTAGGGAAACTTCAAGCATTGATGGTACGCGGATGGAACGAACTTCATAGCATGAATCCATGGTTGACCAAGGAGGAAATTATAAGGGAGATCCAAGTCCAATACTCAAAATGTGGTATCTAGTATAGCAAGCCCAACTCTAATGTGTAGTGATATGATACCCTTGGAAGAGTGCTCTTGATCATCATAATATTTTATGATAATACACTTTTCTATATCCACACAAGCTTCAGAGAAACCCAATGTCGTAACCAATTTTAGAGTGCAAATATTCAATCTAGCTCCACCATCTACTAGGACTTGTCTGATTTTATGTTTGTTAATGTAGATTTCTAGGTGCAAGGGGTCGTTATGGTTGGGATTTTGTGATGAGAAGTCTTGGTCAAAAAAGGTGATGTGGTGGGTGTTGGCTATGTATCCCACCATTTCCTAGAATTGACTGAAATCAACATCAGTCGATAGAGAGGTGTCTTACAATGCTTTGTCCATAATAACTTTGTGCTTAGGGGATATACCAAGTAACCTAAGAATAGATATTTGAGCAGGTGTATTCCCCAAGTGGTCTAAGATGTTATATTGGGTCTTTTGCTATTGTTTATGTTGGAAATATGTGCCTCAAACTATACAGGCTGAAACCTCCATTAGAGCTAAGTCGGTGTGACATCTTCATTGTCTAGCTGACTAGCAGCTTGATTCATTATGTTTTGAACAGGTCATTGTGACCTTGCAAATGTCTTGCCAAAAGGTTGCATTGTGGAGTCTATTGCTATGACATAGTGTATTCGTTATGACCTCATAGTGCTCGGGAGACCTCTAGCCGACAGGCCATTCAATCGTATTTCGGGGAGACTCTTGGCAACCATGATCTTTGGTGTAACACGATGGCTCGGTGAAGTGTCTTAGCGAAAGCTAATGTCTCGCCGATAGGAATACAACTAGTGTCTTCGCCGTAACATATGGCTCAGTGAGAAGTCCTAGCGAACGGAGAAATTCATGCCGATGGGGACACATCCAAATGTTCTTCAGTGTAACTCAAAGCGGTTAGAGAAACCTCTTAGCGATGGTGAATGTCTTGCCGATAGCCAATGGCTATCGGGGTAACTCTTGGTCCTGGGAAGATGTCTTAGTGAATGTTGATGGTCTCATTGACAAGAACATCTTGTGGGATCTTCGGTATAACTCTTGGCGACAGATGAAGCTTTCGAGGTAAGTCATAGAGCTCGGTGAGTAGTCTTAGCGAGAGCTACAGGTCTCGCCGACATTGTTTTATGTTGGAGTCTTTGGGGTAACATGTGGAGATCGGTATGTTCTCTCAGTGAAGGGAAATGTCTTGGTGATGGGTGAACACTTCGGGGTAACCTTTATGTCTCGAAGAAACCTCTTGGCGATATCGATATGTCTTGCCGACTATCTTTTGGAGCTCGATGTGACTTGTGTCTTCGGTATACCTTTGGTGACTCGCTATGATCTCCTAGTGAATGCGATAGGTCTGGGCGACTACTTGGTGTCTCGGTGTAACTCATGAGGCTCGATAGAATGTCTTAGCAATATCAGAGTCTCTTGGCGACATCGATATGAAGTCTATGTGGCATCGGCGAGACACTGTTAGTGTCTCACCGAGATGCCAGTACATTGCGAATTTTGTTAACCGAGTAAGACTATCTGATGTGGCATCTCATGGATGAATAGGAGGAGCCAAATGGGAACAGTTGGAAGACAGTCAGTTGTGACGGTTCTATGAGGAAGTTATATAGACAGAGTTCGACATGGATATACTCTGTGATTGCAGTTTGTAATCGGTTGGTTTGATGCATAAATTATACTCTGTGATTGCAGTTTGTAATTCAACTAGTCTTCCAAGTTCAACAATCATCAGAAGCACAATTTCCCAATTTCACTCCTAAACCCCAGTTTTAGTGCAAACCTACTTTAGGCATTTTCACCACTATTTCCAAAACACCTAAAAAAATCAAGGATGATTAAGATACCCTTTTTCAAGTTATACAACATACAGGAAAACCAATATCAACTCTTTTGGACAAATTCAAAGATCCAATACTCCTGCCATGGAAAAGGCTAGTGGATTAGCCCACTTTTACAAAGAAGGTACCCTTTAAACTCCAACAAACCTTATGAAACCTTGGGGAAGCAATTAAAATGCCCAAAAACTACTAAATCCACCACTATTTTCTAGAAATAACTCTTCCAACATGGAAAACCCTAAAACCCTTGATTTTAGGCCTTCAAAAGGAGGGTTTATTGTAAATCATACCTCCAGGCCTTTCCAGACCCTGCCACCTGTGCAAAAACTCATAATTATGCCTGCACAAGCTTCAAACTTCATTTAATATGTTATTTCTTCCAAAAAACTCATAAACCATCCTTTAGTTCCTTACTTTCACAAGGAAAATCACCCAAATTCAACCTAGGGCAACACCCAAAACCCACAAACACACTTCCTCTGACCTGCAAATAATTTGGAAACCTATTTTACAACAAATGGGGTCATTCCACTGAGTTACAATTGCTACAATAGGTGGAATTCCCTAAAAACTCATTTTATTACTCTCAAACCACCAATTTACACCAAAACAGGGCAGTTTCAGGAAAATAGAGATAACTCGCTCCAAAATTAATGATTTTCAATCAAACCTAAAGCATTTGAAAGTAGGATCAGTGCTCTAACATTCCATGTCAGCCTTCAACCAAGATCTAGATTTGTACAGACTGTTCCAGCCAAGCAAAATTTAGGAAATACCAAAAAAGAGCATAGTTTCAAAGCAAAATGAGTTTTTTTCATTCAAGATCTTCAAAATTGTGTTTACAATGATGGAATCAACCAAATATACCTTCAATAACCTCCTCCAATTCCTATAACCACCTAACCACCTTTCTTTAAGAGGATTTTAACCCTTTACATTGCTAATTATGCATTGTTTACTAATAATTAACTTAAGATTTTCAACTTAGAATTCCTTCTAAAGACTCAAACCTACATTAAATGGCTCATTTGAACCTTATTACATCATGAGTGGTCTCATGGACCTCATGTAACACAAAAATTACTCATACTATCACTAACTCCTAGACTAACCCTCATAGAATGCACTTTGCAATTACATGTTTTTAGGTGCTCCTGCACCATACTCCCCGGGTACAAAAAATTTATGCCCCATAAATCACTCCATAGGTTTTCTCCAATTCTCTTCACAATCCCTTCAAACCTGCTCCAAGTCACCTGCATGGAAATCTTCCTCCAAGGGACTTTATACCCTTCATACTTTGCTTTGTCTTCACCTTGCCACGCTTGATCCTGCTCAAAAGAATCTTCTTGCTGCATTTTGTCTTCATTAAAACCTACAAACAAAAATTCAATACACAAACTGAAACAACCATGCATTAATGTATCTTTTCCATGCTCTTTCATGAGCCTTGGCCAATTATACATGTAGTTCTGCCCCTCAATTCTATTATCTGCAACATAATCTGCATTTTTCCCTGCCACTTTCATTTTAACCTTTGGTCTGACCACTATCAGAAGGATGAACAAATTAGTGATTCCCTTCACTTTCAGCCCCTTATCCTTCCACTTCACACCTGCACTCAAATGAATTATGCTTGGATCCCTTGTCTCAATAGCATACAACAACCTGATTACTAAACTCAGCAACCAAGGACAACTCATTGTCCCAATCTCAGATTTTCCTCTCTTCTCCAACTCAGTTGGAGACCATACACATTGTCTCCTCTTAGCCATTCCCTGGCCTAGCACCTTCAACCTCTCAATCCTAGCCTCTATCCTTATTGCAACTCTCTGCAAAACCTTTACCATATTTCCTTCACCTCTCATGGTGACCAACCTTTGCTCAACTCCTATAGACTCTCCAAACTCTTTCATAGTCTCTTTCACTATTTTCTGCCAATCTTCATAGCTTACTATCTTTTCCCTGACTTCCACAACCTGTTCATCACCTACTCTCAAGTCTTGTATCAGACCCTTGACTTCTACCATCACTACCTTCATGGCATGCACTGTATTTTCAGACTTATTAACTATTTGACTATTTATCTTAGATCTCTGAGATTCCATTCCAAGGACTTTGGTCCTATCAACTTCAAGAATACTATCCATTTGTCCTTCATCTCCTATGCTCTTACATTATTTTGTCACAACCAACCTTCTCTTCATCACTTTCCATTTCCTTTGGCACTCATTCCCATTCATCTTCAACCCATATTCTTCTTCTACCTCTGTGTTTTCAGTGTCACAACTCACTATTTTTGCAATGCTTGACTATCTTTTATCTTCTCTCATCCTTAAAGGACACAAAACCATCCCAACCATGATCTTTTCATCACCTTCAAGTCTTTCAAGACTTCTTTCATTCCTCTCATCATTTTCATTTTTAGTCACTTCCCCATTCTTCATTTTCTCAGTTTCCAAGACCTCTTTATCCTTGGGTCTGCCATCCTCACCTCCAACCTTTTGCTGCATCTCGTGCTCTTTCCCAAACAGTGGACAACACTGATCTTCCCTTGTGGCTCCATTATGCCAAAGTTTCTTTTGTTCAAGTAACTCACCTTCATTCTCTTTGATCTCATCTTCTCTTCTTAGGACCTCTGTCCCAAGCACCTTCTTCTCACAATACCCTGTCTCAACTTTATGTACCACTATATTCTTCATGGGTGTCTACCCTAGAACACCATTATCCTTTAATGAACAAACTTCTACCTGTCCTTTATCTTTGAAACACCCTTCAAGCTTACCATTCCCTCTCAAGGTCATTTCACTCTTGCTTCTTCCTTTCTCATCATCCTTTACACACTTCAACTTTGAATCTGTTGTTACCCATGCTGTCTCAGCAATCCTTTCACAGGTGGTGACTGCAACTTTTCCTTCATCACATTCTCCATCCTTTTCTTGTGCCTTTAGGGTCTTTTCACTTCTGTCCTTCACTTTCTCTATTTCCCTCAATGCTTCCTCATGGTGTTTTGCTTTCTTCATTGGATCTATGCTATGCCCTTTTGCCTCTTCCTTGCACCCTAGTTCCTTTTGTTCCAGCAGCTCTCTTTTTCCACACATTCCTATCCTCCTTTGTGTCCCTTCTTCCTACAAACAACTCAAAGTATACCTTTTCCCATCCTTTTCAATTGTATACATATTAAGCCTCCCATCATGAACAACAAATCTATCAAATTGCCAAACCCTTCCTAGTATCATATGACAATCTCTTATAGGCATTATATCACATAGTACAACATCATTATAAGGACCAATCTAAAAATCTACAAAAGCTTGCTCTCGAACCACAGCATGCTGATTACTATTTACCCAATATGCCTTGTAAGGTGATTCATGTTTTAGCCTTGTCAAATGCAATTTTTCAACCATTTCCTCTGAGACAACATTATCTAATGAATCTGAATCAATCAGTACCTTACATATCTTACCTTTGCATTTGCATCTGGTCTGGAAAAGATCATTCCTCATTTGTTCTTCTTTCTCATTCAAACCTCTGGTAGCCATGATGTCCTTTCTCCTTCAATCTTTAAGAGATCTACTTCCTCGCTCTGATACCACTCTGATGTAGAGTCAGGAGACTCAACCTTACTCAAATTGGAAACCTGCCTTCAAGAGGCATCTAGAAAGATTAAAATGATCATATAAAGTAATTCAACCAGTCTTCCAAGTTCAACAATCATCAGAAGCACAATTTCCCAATTTCACTCCTAAATCCTAATTTCAGTGCAAACCTACTTTAGGAATTTTCACCAATATTTCCAAAACACCTAACAAACTCAAGGATGATTAAGATACCCTTTTGCAAGTTATACAACATACAGGAAAACCAATATCAACTCTTTTGGACAAATTCAAAGATCCAATACTCCTGCCATGGAAAAGGCTAGTGGATTAGCCCACTTTTACAAAGAAGGTACCCTTTAAACTCCACCAAACCTTATGAAACCTTGGGGCAGCAATTAAAATGCCCAAAAACTACTAAATCCACCACTAGTTTCTAGAAATAACTCTTCCAACATGGCAAACCCTAAAACCCTTGATTCTAGGCCTTCAAAAGGAGGGTTTATTGTAAATCATACCTCCAGGCCTTTCCAGACCCTGCCACCTATGCAAAAACTCATAATTATGCCTGTACAAGCTTCAAACTTCATTTAATATGTTATTTCTTCCAAAAAACTCATAAACCATCCTTTAGTTCCTTACTTTCACAAGGAAAATCACCCAAATTCAACCTAGGGCAACACCCAAAACCCACAAACACACTTCCTCTGACTTGAAAATAATTTGGAAACCTATTTTACAACAAATGGGGTCATTCCACAGAGTTACAATTGCTACAGTAGGTGGAATGCCCTAAAAACTCATTTTATTACTCTTAAACCACCAATTTACACCAAAACAGGGCAGTTTCAGGAAAATAGAGATAACTCACTCCAAAATTAATGATTTTCAATCAAACCTAAAACATTTGAAAGTAGGATCAGTGCCCTAACATTCCATGTCAGACTTCAACCAAGATCTGGATTTGTATGGACTGTTCCAGCCAAGCAAAATTTAGGAAATACCAAAAAAGAGCGTAGTTTCAAAGCAAAACTGAGTTTTTTTCATTCAAGATCTTCAAAATTGTGTTTACAATGATGGAATCAACCAAATATACCTTAAATAACCTCCTCCAACACCTATAACCACCTAACCACCTTTCTTTAAGAGGATTTTAACCCTTTACATTGCTAATTATGCATTGTTTACTAATAATTAACTTAAGATTTTCAACTTAGAATTCCTTCTAAAGACTCAAACCTACATGAAATGGATCATTTGAACCTTATTACATCATGAGTGGTCTCATGGACCTCATGTAACACAAAAATTACTCATACTATCACTAACTCCTAGACTAACCCTCATAGAATGCACTTTGCAATTACATGTTTTTAGGTGCTCCTGCACCATGGTTGAATCGGCAGGTTGTTGAGTGATTGTATCAGTGGATGAATTCTGTGGACTGTAATGTGAAGATTCCTATACAAGAATGTTAATGGTGAATGATGCTGTATAATGACACCAGAAAGATAAGTCTGGAATTTGTATGTAATTTCATTACTGTAATACAAAGTGATTTCTCTTGGTGTGGTGGGTTTTTTTCCCGTAAGGGTTTTCCCACGTATATGTGGTATTCATGTGTGATTGTCAAATACTATGTTTCTGTTGTCTATTTCATAGTGCATCTTAATTGGACTGTAATTGTAAATTTTAAAGTGTATCTACATTCTTTCCTAAGGTATTGACGTTAGGAGAATTGTTTTCTGAATCTAATTTTCCTTACAAGTGGTATCAGAGCCTGGCCAGTTGTGTTATCCTTGTGGGTACATTGGGTTTTTTGAGTCAGTTCTGTTCAATGGGAGTCTTGTAGAAAATTACTATTTCTGATTACAGGTTGAGATGGCTAGTACATCTGGAAAGTTTGAAATAGAGAAGTTCAACGGCAGTAACTTTGAGTTTTGGAAAGTCAAGATGGAGGATCTTCTTGTTGACCGTGATCTTTTGATTGCTGTGGCTGGAGTGAAACCTATAGGCATGAAGCAAGAAGATTGGGACCTTACAGATAGGAAATCTAAGGGACTGATAAGGCTCTGTTTGGCAGACTCAATGCTTCTGAATGTGAATGAGGAGAAGACTGCATCTTCCTTGTGGAAGAGACTGGCGTCTATTTATCAGGGGAATTCCTTGGTGAATAAACTATTCATGAGGAAGAAACTATACTCTTTGAGAATGCAGGAAGGAGGGTCTGTAGTTGATCATTTGAATGCATTTAATATGCTGATTGCTCAATTGACATCTGTTGGTGTGAAAACTGAAGAAGAGGATCGTTGTATGCTATTGTTGTGTTCTTTGCTAGACTCATGGGATCATTTGGTGATGGCTATTGGGAGTAAAACATCTAATCTTAAGATGGAAGATGTTGTTGCATCTTTTCTATTAGAAGAGATAAGAAGGAAATCTTCTGAGATGGCAAAGGAAGCTCTTGCTATCAGAGGAAGACCGAAGGAGAAAGGCAAGAAGAAGGACAAGAAGTCCAAATCAAAATCAGAAGGGAGATCAAAGACTCCTGGCAAGAAGTCCAAGGTGAAGTGCTGGAACTGTGGGTAACCTAGTCATGTCCGAAGGGATTGTAAAGAGGAGAAAAAGAAGAAGAAAGGCTCTTCCGATAATGGTTCTTCTCATAGTGATGGTGATGCCTTCATTACAGCCTTGGCAACTTAGGCATCAGATGATGTCTAGCTGATTGATTCTGGAGCATCGTTCCACATGACATCTCATAGAGAGTGGTTCACAAAGTATGAAAAATACGATGGTGGAAAGGTGTACTTGGCGAGTGATTCAACTTTGGAGATCGTTGGTCATGGAAGAATCAGGATACAATTCCTTGATGGAAGAGTAAAGGGAATCAATAATGTTATGCACATACCAGGTCTGGCTCAAAATCTATTATTTGTAAGTATGTTGAACGATATTGGAGTACAAGTTACGTTCTCTGGAAATGGCTGCAAGATGACTAGAGGTTCAATGGTGCTAGCTAGAGGTGCTCGAATTGGTACCCTGTACAAGTTAGATGCACAGGCTGTTCAATGTAACAGTGTCTCTGGAAAGTCACTGAAAGCTGCTCGTGGAGATAAAGAGGGAAATATCCCTAATTATGTAAACTCTATGGAAGTAAAACTCCCTACAGAGAAGACTATGCTTTGGAATCATAGGTTAGGACACATAGGAGAAAAAGGTTTAAAAACCTTGAAGAATAAAAACTTGGTTGAGGGGCTTGAAGATTGTAATCTTGAATTTGAATTCTGTGAACATTGTATATATGGAAAGCAGCACCGTGTTTCATTTTATTCCAATCCTCATAAATCTTCTAGTTTGTTAGACTATATTCATTCGGATGTATTTGGTTCAATAGATGTTCCTTCTTTGTCTAAGTCAAGATACTATGTGTCGTTCATTGATGATTATTCAAGAAGAGCATTCGTTTATTTTTTGAAAAGTAAATCAGAAGTGTTCTGTGGATTTAAGGAATTTAATAACCTTGTTGAAAATCAAAATGGTAAAAAAATAAAATGCTTAAGGACAGATAATGGCGGTGAATTCTATTCTAATGAATTTGAAAGATATTGCAAAGACCATGGAATTAAAAGACATAAGACTACACCTTATACTCCATAGCAGAATGGAGTTGCTGAAAGGTTCAATAGGACAGTGATGGAGAGAGCATGAAGTATGCTCAGTAGTGCTGGCTTGGAGGAGAAATTATGGGCTGAGGCTGTATCTACTGCATGTTATTTAATTAATTGTTCTCCAAATTCTTCTTTTGTTGAGAAAACACCTTTGGAAGCGTGGTTTGTTAAGAAGCCCTCTCTTAGACATGTTCATGTTTTTGGCTGTGTGGCATATTCTCATGTGTCAGATGTGAAAAGATCTAAATTGGAGAACAAGGTTGTCAAATGTATTTTTATTGGAAATAGCGTTGTTATAAAAGGATACAAGCTTTGGAATCTTGATACAGAGAAGGTTGTATATAGCAGAAGTGTAATCTTTCGTGAGCTGAAACCTTCCACTTTGGATTTGCAGTCAGAGACAAAGTTAGATAAAAATAAGGATGTAGCATTAATTCCTCCTACACCAAAGAAAGAGGAATTGGAAATTCAAAATGTACCTGAAACTGAGGAGAGCTCGAGCAGTTTTGAAAGTTCTGAAGAAGGACCTCAGCCTCAACAAGTGAGGAGGTCAACCTGAGAAAGAAAACAACCAGATAGGTATGGGTTCTCATTAATTGATTCTACTTGTGCCTATGCTTTGATTTCTAGTACTGATGAGCCTAGGACTGTAAAAGAGGCAATTAAAATGTTTGATTCAGATTCTTGGTTGGAAGCCATGGAAGAAGAGACGACATATTTAGATAAGAATGAAACCTGGAGTCTGGTGCCCTTGCCTAAAGGCAAAAAGGTTGTTGGCTGCAAATGGGTATTTAAGAAAAAGATTGGTCTGGATGGTAGTGTAGAAAAGTACAAGGCAAGATTGGTTGCAAAGGGTTATTCCTAGGTAGAGGGAATCAATTATGGGGAAATATTTTCTCCTGAAGCAAAGCTGGCGTCCATTAGATTTCTTTTGTCACTTGCAACAGCTTATGACTTAGAGGTCGAACAGATGGATGTGAAGACAATGTTTCTTCATGGTGATCTTGAAGAAGAAATCTATATGTCCCAACCTAAGCACTTTGTTGAGAAAGGAAAAGAAAAACTGGTATGCAAATTAAAGAAGTCTCTGTATGGGTTAAAGCAATCACCTAGAATGTGGTACCAAAAATTTGATACTTTTGTATTGTCTTTTGGATTTGTGAGATCAAAATCTGATCACTATGTATATTATAAAGCTAAAAGTGATCAAGTATTAGTTATTGCTCTCTATGTTGATGATATGTTGTTCATAGGAAATAGCAAGCTAATGATTTCTGATCTTAAGTCTCGGTTGTCTGCTAAGTTCGAAATGAAGGATCTTGGTGCAGCAAGGTATATTCTAGGGATGGAGATAACCAGGGACAGGAAGAATAGAAAGCTTTGGCTCAATCAGAGTAAGTATGTCAGGACTATTCTTGAGAGATTTTGTATGAATGATTGCAAATAGCTAGTGGTCCCAGTCATGCATGGAATGAAGCTATCTGTTGAGGACTATCCAAAATCTCCTACTGAGATGGAGGACATGACCAGTGTACTTTATGCTAGTGTAGTAGGAAGTCTTATGTATGCAATGGTATGTACAAGGCCAGACATTGCCCAAGCAATGGGAGTACTTAGTCGATTTATGGCTAATCCAGGAAGAACGCATTGGGATGCTGTGAAGAGAGTGATTAGATATTTGAAGGGTACTTTAGATTTCACTTTGTGTTACCATGGGAATTTGGTTGAATCATAGAGGACACTCAGCATTCGTGGTTATGTAGATTTTGATTGGGTAGGGGACATTGACAACAGGAGGTCCACCAGTGGATACATTTTCATGTTGAATGGTGGTGTAGTGAGTTGGATGAGCAAGCAACAAGCTGTAGTCACTTTTTCCACTACGAAGGCTGAATACATGGTAGCTACTCATGCTTGTAAAGAAGCTATATGGTTGAAACATTTGTGTTCTAACATTGGTTTTGATGCAGGGGAAATAACTATTTTCTGTGATAGTCAGAGTGCAATTTTTTTGGCAAAGAACCCTACTTTCCATGCCAGGATGAAACATATTGATGTACAATACCACTTTGTACGAGATATGGTTGAGGATGGAAAGGTCAGTTTGGAAAAGGTTGATACTATGGAGAATGTTACAGATTCATTAACGAAGCCAGTGAGCACAGACAAGTTCAGGTGGTGTGCCAGTTCAATGGGCCTTAGTGCCTATGATTTTCAGTAAGTTATGATGTGCTCTGGAGGTGCCTATATGATCTTCGTCAAGTGGGAGATTGTTGGAAATATGTGCCTCAAACTATACAGGCTGAAACCTCCATTAGAGCTAAGTCAGTGTGAAATCTTCATTGTCTGGATGACTAGCAGCTTGATTCATTATGTTTTGAACAGGTCGTTGTGACCTTGCAAATGTCTTGCCAAAAGGTTGCACTGTGGAGTCTATCATTGTGACATAGTGTATTTGTTATGACCTCATAGCGCTCGGGAGACCTCTGACCGATAGGCCATTCAATCGTATTTTGGGGAGACTCTTGGTGACCATGATCTTCGGTGTAACACAGGGGCTCAGTGAAGCATCTTAGCGAAAGCTAATGTCTCGCCAACAAGAATACTGCTGGTGTCTTCGCCGTAACATATGGCTTGGTGAGAATTCCTAGCGAACGGAGAAAGTCACGCTGACGGGGACACATTCAAACATTTTTCAGTGTAACTCAAAGCGATCGGAGAAACCTCTTAGCGATGGTGAATGTCTTGCCGATAGCCAATGGCTATCAGGGTAACTCTTGGTCCCAGGAAGACATCTTAGCAAATGTTGAAGGTCTCATCAACAGGAACATCTTGTGGGATCTTCGGTATAACTCTTGGCGACAGATGAAGCTTTCGGGGTAAGTCATAGAGCTCGGTGAGAAGTCTTAGCGAGAGCTACATGTCTCACCAACATTGTTTTATGTTGGAGTCTTCGGGGTAACATGTGGAGATCGGTATGTTCTCTCAGTGAAGGGAAATGTCTTGGCAACGGGTGAACACTTCGGGGTAACCTTTATGTCTCAGAGAAACCTCTTGGCGATATCGGTATGTCTTGTCGACTATCTTTTGGAACTCTTTATGACTTGTGTCTTCAGTATACCTTTGGTGACTCGCTATGATCTCCTGGTGAATGCGATAGGTCTAGGCGACTGCTTGATGTCTCAGTGTAACTCATGAGGCTCGATAGAACATCTTAGTGATATCAGAGTCTCTTGGCGACATCGATATGAAGTCTATGTGGCATCGGCGAGACACTGTTAGTGTCTCACCGAGATGCTAGTACATTGTGAATTATGTTGACCGAGTAAGACTATCTGATGTGGTATCTTGTGGACGAATAGGAGGAGCCGAATGGGAACAGTTGGAAGACAGTCAGTTGCGATGGTTCTGTGAGGAAGTTCTATAGACAAAATTTGACATGGATATACTCTATGATTGCAGTTTGTAATCGGTTGGTTGTATCGACAAGATGTTGAGTGATTGTATCAGTGGATGAATTTTGTGGACTGTAATGTGAAGATTCATGTACAAGAATGTTAATGGTGAATGCTGCTATATAATAACACCATAAAGATAAGTCTTGAATTTGTATGTGATTTCATTACTGTAATACAAAGTGATTTCTCTTGGTGTGGTTGGTTTTTCTCCCGTAAGGGTTTTCCCACGTATATCTGGTGTTCATGTGTGATTTTCAAATACTCTATTTCTGTTGTTTGTTTCATAGTGCATCTTAATTGGACTATAATTGTAAATTTTAAAGTGTATCTACATTCTTTCCTGAGGTATTGACATTAGGAGAATTTTTTTCCGCATCTAATTTTCCTTACAGTTTAGGGGGAGTACATTGTAAGGTCACCTTCATTCATCATGTGGTTATGGAGCATTCTGGTGGCTTCTTCATGGTAATGGTATTGACATGGTTATCCAAGGCTCGAATATGATTTATAGTATAGTCATAGGTGACATGGGTAATGTTAGCTTGGTAATTGATCTTTACACCCAAACTGGAGGCCTTCCCTACCCCATAGTCATGCAAAGGATTCTTAAAGATTGTATGGTCACTATTGGAGGTCAATTGTTGGCTATCCATTTCTATGAAACTGTTTTTAATTAGGTCCTAGATTATGTTCTTGAGTTGTCTACATGACAAAGTTTTGTGTCCTTTAATACGGTGATAATCGCAAAAGATATTTTCATCCCACCATGAAGGTTTGAAAGGCCCTATATCATTTTTTTTTCCTCAAGAAGTTGAATGACCTTAGACTGCAAAAGTTGTTTTAGGACTGATTCAATTGGTACCCCTAAGGGAGTGTATTTGCATCTTGTTGGAAAGTTCCTTTAAGGTTTATGTTGGTTATTCTGAATGGCATTTGTTGTTTTCTCAGGGACATGTGGTGGGTTATTTGGTGTATTAGGTCCTTTAAGTGTGATTTTGGAACCAACATGTATTGACTTTGTGTTGACAATTCTATCATTTGTGGCATTCTTATTGCAAGCCCAATACTTATTTTTGTCATTGGAGGTACTTTGGGTGTTCCAATTTTTGTTGAAAGTTTTAGGTTCCCCTTTTGCAATGAGTTCCCTTTCGAGGGTGGTACCTGTCTCAACTAGGTCAGCGAATGTGGTACAACAATGCACTTGCAATTGATATTTTATTTATGTGGTCAAGTTTTCCATGAATATGATAACCTTTATCTCTCAAGAATCTCACAAGGACATTGACTAGCCAAAATCCTCCATCTTTGGAAGAATGCTATGAATGACTCACCTTCTTCTTTGTTTTGTATGACATAATGTGGCTATGGTAATTTCATTCTTGATGTTATATGAAAGGTGTGTCATAAATTTATTTACTAGTTCATCCCATGTTCTTATGCCTAAGGGTAGATGGGAAAACCATTTGAGTTCTTATTCTGCGAGACTCCTTGGGAATAATCTCGTGAGATATGTATGTTTGGATGCCATGTCTATGCAAGCCATTTGAAACTCCCTCACATGCTCAATGGGATTCCCCTTTCCTCTAGTTTGGGAAAATTTGGAATGACATAGTTGTGAGGAAATGGATGCATGCATATGCTTTTGTCAAAGGGGTACAGACATAGCTCTTGTGTTGAGTAAGTCTTCTTTGTTGATATTAACATGTTGTCCACTTGTTTTTGTAATGCAAGCATTTGGTTTGTCAAGACATCAACTTGAGTCAATGAAGAGTCCACTAAGTTGGCAACCACATTATGGTATGGGCCCATGTTTTCCAATCCAATGTTTGAGGTGGATGAATTGGTGTTGATCCTAAATGTGTGTGATGAATTTTGGTTCAAAATGTTATGAGTAAAGGATGGAATTTGTGTTTGGATATGGGGAGTGAAATTTGGGATTTGATTGAATTGTATTTGTAATGGGCTTGAACTAGTTTGACCATGTGTATTTTGGTTACCATATTGTTGGAAAGGCCCTTGTGTGTTGTTTTGTAAAGGAATGCTTGAAGTGGAACCTTTGATGTGTTGGTATTGGGTGTGGTGTTTTTTTTTGGGTTATATCCACTGATGTAAACCTTTCACATTTTGTGGTTTGAGATGTTTTTAACCATTGTAAAGGGATTGGACGATGAAGCACCCATAGTATTAGATGACGAGCCAAATTGATTGAATGTACTACTAATGGGTTGTGTCATAGCTTGTGAACCTTGTATTCCAAATAGTGTCATATGGATTGTTGTGGAATCTCATATTGAACCTCCTAATGGTATGGAAGCATTTATTTGTGGGATAGTGTGTTTAGGATTAGATGCATCGTGTCCTTGGTTTTACATAGTCTCATTGATTGGTGTTCTGGAAAGTGTGTTAACATCAAAACCATGCAGAAGTTTAGCCCCACTTTGTAATAGTTTTTCTAGGAATCATTGTGGGTCTTGTGCTACTATCTCATCCAAAAACCAAGCTGCTTGAGGTTCTTGATCTAGCCTAAACCTCTCCTTTAGTTAGAGGTCTTTGGTTGTCTCTTATAATGATTTTTTCAAAAGGATTGGGAAATGATGATTGTGGCCTAGGTGCTTCATTGGAAGAAGAACCAAAATTCATGTCGCTAGCATGATTAAAAAATAATCTTCTTGGGTGAATTCCATTTATTTTCCTTTCCTTTATAATCTTGTTTGTGAACCATTGATTTTTGGCACCATGCACTTCTCTAGCTCTTCTAGGGTTTTTCACCTAAACCGAGAGAGGTAGGGCCAAAAATGCTAAAGGGTTCATTCAAATTATGTTATGTATGATGTTGTATAAGCTAAATGGAATGATATAAGTACAACTAAGCTATAAAATTGATTGAATATGAATGCAAAACCTAATACATAAGTGGTGTTTCAAAACACATTGTGTAATGCAACAATGAACTAGAAACAAATGCACAGCTAAACATAAATGAATGAAACTTAAAGTGTACACTTGGAACTTTCAAGGAGATTGGGGATTGCTTTTTAAATGTTGTTGATGCTAATTTTCAATCCTAGAGGGACTCATTCACCATTTTGGTCGAATCAGTCCCAGTTCTGTAAAACTGAACTGGAGCCCATTTCAGACAAAAGGGTATCCAGAAATGTAGAAAACCAAAAAATAACCCTAGAGTGGGACTCATTCACCACCCATGGTGAATCAGTCCACTTTTTAATTTCTGAATATTCAAAGGTTGATTCTGAATCTTTCAGTCTGCACTTTGGCTTCCTATAGGTGTCTGCTTCTGAAACTGTCATATTCGGGCCTGAAAGTGACTTTTTGTTGATATTTTGACTTGAATGATGAAGAGATGACTTGAATGACTTTTAAATATAATATTCAATCATTATTAAGCCTCCAAGAGTCCTAAATTTGCATACAAACATGACAAGAAAGAGAAATTGTTGATTGTTAGGGCATGGGGGTTTTCCTTGGTCAAACCCCATTTAGGTAATTAAACCAAAATGATGAAATAATAGAATGAAACATGAAATAATGGGATATATTACCTTTCCATGATGAATGATCTTGAAATTCTGCAAAAATACATGAAGATTTAGCCATTGCATGCTTTAGAAATCTAACTTGATGACTTTTAATGAAGAAACCCTAGCTTGCTTGACTTGGATGAGAAGATAAATGATAAATAAATGATAATAGATGTGTGAATGAGATAAAGGATTTAAAATGAGGATAAAAATACTTATTTATAGACAATTGTGCCTTAGTACCCGATAACACCTCATCATAGGCTGACATGTTGTGAAAATAAACTTTAAATTTCACTTTTTCTCGCTCAAATGTCAAAATGGGGGCTAGATAGGACTCATTCACCACACATGGTGAATGGGTCCCACCTGGATGGCACTAATTTTCCATGCATGGAAAATGGGTCCCATAGGATCCATTTTGATAGCTAAGAGGCCAAGGAATAAGGAAATAAGGTTTAAATTGCAACTTTGTCAAGTGTTTGATCAATTTAAGCCTCAGGATGCACAATATGGGTTAATAGAGGTCTATTATTGATGATGTGAATTCCAAATAGGGCTTGGGACACATAATTCAATGTGAAAGTGTGATTAAATACACTTTACAACACTAAAATGAGGTCCACACAACCTAGGAAGGCACAAGAACCAATGCGAACATGTAAAATGCATTACAACACTTGGTTAAAGTTAAATTTACTTTACAAGCCTTCTAAATTAATGTTATTATGTAATTAAACATATTTATAATGTTGAATTAAGGAGAAATAGGTTCATTAGGTCTAGAAAAGTGTGAAAGTCCTTTACAAGACTCTAAAACACCTTCACAAGACATCAATAAACATATTTTATTCAATTTGCAAAGGTACAATACCTAGTGTGGACACATAATATGCCTCAAAACACCTAAATCAAGGCCTCATTAAGTCCAATTAATCTCATGTCAAGCAAAGGGTACTTTTTTCTACAACATAGTTTGGACCATAAAAGACTTGCAAATATGATGAATGGATATGAAGTCTAAGGAATGATAATGCAAAGGTGAGACTAAGAATAAGGTATGCAACTAGGCTATATTTTTGGGGTTTTCCATATATAGGAATTCCAAATGATGAAGCCCCTAAAGCCAAGATTAAAGTATCAAGTGACAATGAACAAAATTGATATGCGGTAATGTCACTATGATCCAAAATCTATGGTATGACTAAGACTAAAGTATGCAAGTGTGATGAAAGATGAAGAGTATGGTATGAGTATAGTTATGATATAAAGTGTAAGCACTTTTGTGGACCTAAAAAGAAGTTACTAATCAAACTAAGATATTCCAATGTAGCAAATATGATTATCAAGACCTTAAAGACGATAAAAACTAAAGTGATGATGATTGAAAAGTTGGACCTCAAACTAGACTTATGAGTTTAAAGGACCAACTTAAATGAAAAAGAATTGATTGATGAAAAGATGAGGTCAATAATACCTGAATTGTGACAATTTTCTAATCAAAAGTCTAATAATATGTTGAGGATTTCTATCTCATCTCAAGGGAGCCATATGGTGAGTAAAAATATTTGGGGTGTGATGCACATACCTTGCACTGACAATGATGCCAAAATAACTCAATCAATAAGAGTGGGCCTCTAACTAGTTTTTATTTTAGTCATTTCTCAGGGACAAACTGCCTCACTAGTGTCGAATAAGCCACTTAAGGATTTAACCAATACTACTAGTGGTACTAAAATTACCTCACATAAATGTGGATATCTTGCACATTCAGACGGGCACTATACAAAAAGGGATAATGGTAGTTTGGGCTTGACTTTCATCTTACCCTTTTATATAGCGACCCAAGGGAAAAACTACTTTCGGTCACCAATGAGTTCTCTATACGGATGCATCCCAAGGGCAGGCCCTATCTAAAGGCTTATAAAAAAAAAGCGAGAAAAATGCAATGTTTTTGATGTCCACGGTCATACAAAGATACAAGGAGAGAGCATACACATGTACTTGCTCACACTAGAAAATGTTCATTAACCTTTAGAAAACCAAATGTGTGGTATCACAATGCAAATTTTAAGAAGTGTTTTATTCCCAAGATCACATAAAGTGTGGGGGAAGAGCATACACACCTCAAAACAAAAAACAAGATCACAAGACAAGGCACACAATGGTTCCTTTTTTTTGGTATATAATAAAGGATTGTATTAATATCAAATTGAGGTTACAATATTTGTATAGACACCATGTGTCTCTCATAGAATCAACATGAGCTACTATCAGACGCCCTTGACACCCTAACACCCTAGAGCAATAGACAAAAAAACTATGCATAAGACTTCAGACTAAAATATTGCATGATTTACCATTGCCACCCTAGCCCAAAAATAACACAGATGCTTCACCAAAGCCAATTAACTACCTAGTTGCTCATGGAAGGACCAAAAAAAACCACAAAAAAAATTGATGCTATGACCATAATGCCAAAACCAATGAAATTTTGAGTACATGTTCAGCCTGCAAATTCCACCCTTCCACCACCAAGTACTCATAGAAATTCCACTGCCATTCGACTCCACTGGTTAGTTCTAGATACAAATGGTGCTTTAGAAATATGAGGTTGCATCTTGCCCG